>JAQZBX010011663.1:0-42357 GCA_029593785.1 Cabassous unicinctus | reverse complement strand
GCCTGACAGCTCGCCGGCTGCCTCTCCTGGCTCCACTCTCACCCAGGCTGTTGGGTGCCTGTCAGTTAGGCACCCCCTCACTGACCCAGTTCCTCTCCAGGGCAGGTAGGTGTGACAGTCTGCCTGATCAGTTCCCTCCTCCCCTCTCTCTGGGGCCACTGGGCTCTGGCTGGTGCCTCTTCTTTTCCCAGGAGGTGACTGAGATCCAGTACACCTGCCCTATCCCCCTCCCCTACTACCCCTCTCTCCCACTGAGCCGGCTGAGTACAGGTCCCCAAACCTGTTTGCTCCACAGCACCCCCACCTTGGAAGCCTGGTGGCCTGATGGCTTTCCTCACTCTCTCAAGCTGGCTGAGCGTTGGTCTTCGAGCTAAATCACTTCCCCAGCTTCCCTCTCCCTCTGGAAGAGATTCCCTTGGCTCACTGAATGAAGCAAGGCTTCTTGAAGAAAGCATTATTTGATCTGGGACTTCACCTATTAGTAGAGTTTGCACCATGGAAGATGCTAAGAGGAAGGAAAGAAAACTTCAGGCAGAAAGAATAACATAGGCAAAGACCAAGTTACGCAGGAGGAGGCTGTGTCAGGAAGCACACGAATAACTTAGGAGCAGAGGCACCACAAAGAAAGGAGTAGAACAACTGGATATGGCAGTTTCAAAGTGCCTGACAGTTTCATCTATTTTTGACGTAGTTCTGTTTGTGTCATGTGACTCCATCAGCCTGCCTGAGGGCAGCCTCTTTGTTTGGGTCCAGTCTTTTGTCCGCATTCCTGCTCCTCAGCTCATGTGTCCTTTCAGCCTGTAGGGGTGGTGGGCCCTTCTATGACTCCAGCCTTGAGAGAGTTAAAGCAGCATTCAGCTCCCCTCACCTATTTGTTTCAGTGTCTTTGTGTCCCAAATTTGTATTCTCAGAAAAAAAATCCGTTGAACTATATGGTGCCAGGTATATTCCTAGTTCCATCATTTGTGACTGAAGGGGAGACCATCCCCTAGACAAATATGGCAGCCTGGGCCACCCCTTCACAGCTACTATGGGTAAGGGGAATTCCTGAAGAAACATATTAGCAGACATGTACCCCAAACAGGTATAATAATGTGTTTAATTTTTTTCACAAATATCTACAAACTGCTTAAGAATATGAGGAAGTATGTAATGCATTTTAAAAATTATCCAAGGAAGGGAGGGAGGGAGGGAGGAGGGAAGGAAGGGAGGAGGGAGGGAAGGAGGGACGAAGGAAGGAAAGAAGGAGGGTTTTATCATTTACAGAGGCAACCTTCAATCATGTGGACAACTGAAATATGGAAATAGCTTATAATTCAGTAATGCTGAATAAATGAGATGGTTCACTGTTTTGATAGGGCATGACTTGTCTAAGATTCATGGATATAATCATTTGCTTCATTTCTCCCCACCCCAGGATCCCAAGAGTACGTTAACTAGGAAAACAAAATCTTCTTTGCCTCATCCTGTATGCATTCAAACAATTTGTAGTATGCAGAACATATTTTATGCACCCACTTACATAAACTTATCAGGATTACCAACGGAATTTATTTTCACCAGCCAAGGGCAGTGCTTTATTTTTATAGGGAACATAGTCTGATAAACAGTGTCAGCAAAGAAGAGAATTTTACCAGATAATGATGAAAAAAGATCTGAAAATAGATGCTTTTAAAACCTATTTAGCGCTGCTTTCCTGTCCTTTATAAGGCTACCACAAAGTTCATTACTCATGCAGTGATTACTTTAATGCACATTTATTTTAATGCCCTGATACTGGCTGTGAATTTCTTTCCTGGGGCAAGGGCACACAGATCCAAGTTATGCCTGCTACTTTCAGCTTGCCATCCTTTTAATTTGACTAGCTGTCTTAGTAGTTAATTAATTAAGAAGACATGCTGAACATATGTGTGTATCACACACTTATAACACACAGGTGCACTCATGCACACACACACATTACAAAAGGTAGAAATTTGATCTTCTCCCCATGAAGGTATATGCCCAATAGTCAGAGCCATAAATTTACCACTATAATTGACTCCCCTAACAGCCCCAAACCAAGTGATTCATGCTTTCCCGTTAACAATTTGGTGTGCAATTATCTTGCCTTTTGTGATTCTTGAGTTGCTTTAGAAATGTTCTATCTCCTTCTTTGTTTATAATTTCTAACATATCAACTTTATTAAAAATGCCCACATACATTTCAGGCATCCTGGGCTCAGCTAAGATTTCCTAATTCTAGTCAAAGGAAAGAATTTGAACTCTTAGGAAAAACAGCTGAATTTTCCTGCTAGTACAATAATAAGAATTCATTTGCTATTTGAACCCAATTTTTTTTTCCCAGAATACTTTAAATGTTTGCAATATGTGCAGATCAAGAGAGCTACTAGTAGTAAGTCAGACCAGAAACCTAAAGGAAGCAGAGGAAGCAGCTGTACCTGAAAGGGACTGATTTCTGCAATTGGTCACTTAATTTAACTCTGAGTTTATTGATGGCCAAGCCTGAAGGGGCATCATGCTTTGTTAACAATAAAACATGTTTTGAGGCTGCAGCCCAATGATTCTAAAAACGTGTTGGTCCAAAAGTCTATGATTTGGGATGAAAGATCAAGAGACTATCTCCTCTGTTTAGAATCAATGGGTTTTAATATGGATATTGTATATTTTTTCATTAGGTAAAAAATTCTTTAAGATTGGTTAAAAAAAAAGTTCTATAGATTCCTCGGTGTGGCCACTCTATACTCAGTTGACCACACAAATAGTTGTCCTCAACATAAAATAAATTAATAACTTAGTAGGGTAGAGAAATATATACTAACTTGCCAGGCTTATCAACCTATGACACAAAATAAGGGCACTTTCCAGAGCCACACAGGTATTGCTAAGATTTCCCCAGGTTCCCCCAATGTTTCTGTGCCAGCCTCCTCATCCAGCCATAGCATAGTCCCTCCACCACTGAAGGCCCTCAAGGAACTGCTATTCCTCTGACTGGAATTTCTGCCACCACAGAGGCTGTATCCCTGTTCACTCCATTTCAGTCATCGAACAATTATTTCCCTCAGTTTTCTCCACAGCAAAGCTAAGACAAGTCCTCATTTTTAAAAAGATTTTGTTGAATGTTCAGGAACAAAGAAATAAAAATTGCTTAACAAACTGATGCTTGCAAGGATGAGCACAGATTACTTTTCCCAGAGCCCCAGATCCTGAGGGGTCTTAACCCAGAACCTTCCTGGTGACCTCCCCATCTCTCTGCACATGGAAGTCCTAAGTTATCTCTTAGTCTACCTTTCCCTTGTGTTAGATGTCATTTAACAGAGAAGGCCTTCCCTGATGCCCAACCAAGTGATGTTGCCCTGTTTTACTTTCGCTATGCAGTGTACTTTCAGGTCATATTTGCTTTTTCATTATCCATATGTAAAAACAACTATTTGCTCCATACTTATCTCTCTCTCTAAACAATAAGCTCTCCAGGACAGGGACTCTGCTTTTTAATTGTAAATTCCTGTGCCTGGCACATAGTAAACATTATAGATAGATAGATAGATAGATAGATAGATAGATAGATAGATAGATAGATAGATAGATAGATAGATATCCTGATAATATGGGTGAATGACTGCTAGGGCCAGGTCATCTAATTTTGCAGGAGCACCAAGTATGGCTGCATCTCAAACTTCATACCCCTATTGAGACCCTACTTTCTTAGAGGAAATATGTCCATTTCATCCCTATATAATATGCATCATTCAAGTTCCTGTTTCCTCCCTCGGTCTCTGCTGGATGGGTGATGACAAAAATATCCCCACCTCCCCACCAAGTCTGCCTTTGGGAGAAACCCCAGAAGTGCAGCTTCTTCTCTAATCCCAGTAGGACAACCATATCAGAATATGATATCACAACACCAGAACATTTTCCCTTAGTCATTCTGCCTGAAATAACTCTAGTTAGGACAAAACTGTGCACCTTAGAATATCTGCAATGAACCCAGCAGAGTTCCTTATGCTAGTGAGTGGTGAAGAGTATAACAGCGAGACATTTCTCCAGCCTTCTGTGTCAACATTTGCCTCCTCTAAATTACTGCTCAAACAGAAATTCTCCAGACCCCATGCGAACATGCAACAGTTTTCGGCACACAGTACTCTAAACTCATAAAAGCCAAAAATTATTTGTGCTCCCCATTCCTTCTCCTCTGAAAAATCCTAAAGCATGAAATAGAATGAATATAGCTCTGGCCCAGCCATGCACCACAATTTACATCACCAAACCAGACACTTACTTTCTTGGTCTTAAATGTTTTTATCAGGTTAATGACAGTTCTGATCTTTCCCCAAAAACTTACTGAACAATTGGTAACCAAATGCCATGATCTAACAGGTCCTCCTTGGACAAAGGGACAGTCTCCTGCCAAAGAAATATTAAAGTTTCATATTTTAATTAAATATATAATACTAGGCTAAGTTTCAATTTCACAAGAAAAGGTTTATAAGTACAACTACCAATGTCAAGGGCCTGGCGTAATGGTCTGTCTTCCTTCACCAGGCACTGCCCATGTACTCAGGGGATTCTTGCTGCTCTATTAGAGAACGGAGCAGGACTTCCTAGGATGGGAATTCAATAGTCTCGTTACTTACACATAAATCCAGTCAGGTACGTGGAGATGGCATTGCCAGTATACCTATGTGATTCCGGGACTGCAAGAAAACCTGAGTTGTCAAGAACTGTTCTTATCTGGCAGGCATCTCAAGAATTTAGCGATATCATTCAGCAAACTGGTACTGCATTGATGTTAATTAAGTGCACCAGCTTTGGAACAAGTCAAGTTCCTTTCCCAGTTACTCCACTTAGTCTCCTAAACTTCAGCAAGTTATTTAATCTCTTTCTACCTCAGTTTCCTCATCTATAAATTGGGGGTGACATTTGTACCTACCTCAGTATATTGTTATCAGAGAAAAGTGAATGCTACATGAAAATGCTTCCATCACCACCTGGCATACAGTATGCATCCAACAAATGTTAATTAACATTACTATTTACTTCTTCCTATAATTATTTTCCAGATCCCCAAGTTTTCAAGGCTCTTGGCTTGAAATTACCTTTAAATTACACACCATTGCCCACTCCTGTCCTCAGTTACCCTAGGAAATTAAAATGCTCCCTCCTTCCTTAGCTGAAAAACCATTTACATTCACCTGTATGTTCCCCTAGTGGGAAGAAACACAAGCTATGGAGAGAATTTGAAAGGAGAAGGCCAGGTGAGAGGCAGGTCTGTCTCTGGTGGGAAAATCATTCTCTCACTGATTTGCTGTGATGCAAAAAAAAAAAAAGCAGCATTTGTTCTGATAAATGAAGGACACAAAACAATCTCATTCAATATTTTTGTGTTTTAATTTACTTGGTCAGGACCAAGACACTTTAAGCCTGTGACTTCTCTCCAATGCAGATGATCATGTATGCACGTTTATGCCACCAGTGGTTAATAAATTGAACGATTAATAGTTCACTCAAAGATCTTTCTATAAATAAAAGACTCTGGGCTTTTCTTTCCACCTAACACAACTCAATCTTACTTCATTTTGTTTAGGGCCTCTGTGTAGGGGGCAGACAGAGGAAGCAGATGCAGGATCTGTCACAGCTACTGAGGGATGGAAAGGCAGTTATTTCCATTAGCCTCACTGAATTAAAGGTGAAGTTAAAACACCATCAACCTTATGAATGTCAGTGAAGCTCCATAAGGTTAAAGAGAACATACACTGTAAATAACTTAGATGAGAGGCAATTCCATTGCACTTTAACCTCCTTCTCTGAAAAAAATCATTCAGCTCTCTGCTCAAAGGGCCCCTTATCCATTTAGACTCCAGCCACTTTTTCACAGGCACCCCCATCCACTGTACCTTGGTTGCTTTACTCTACTTCTTAAAGCCGTCAGACATAACCATGCTTTCACTTGCCTATCAGTCTCTTCCAGATAGTATAAGCCCCAAGAGAACTGCCTTATCCCAAGTACCTAAAACAATGCCTGGGACATAGTAGGTGCTCAACAATTAATTACTAAGAGACTCATCTGTTAAAAAGTTTTAATATTAGACTCCTGGAAACAGAACAGGACATCAGGCATCAACTTTAGTCTAATCTCTTCATTTCACAGATAAAGAAACTGAGGCTCCAGGAGGTTATGGCTTGCTCCAAGTGTTGCTGATCCAGAAGGTTAGGCTGAGGTCATGGACTAGTTGACAAACTTGTCCTCAATAAGCATAGAGAATCTTGCTAAAAACATATGACCTATGAAAAGGCACCACAGAGGAGCTGGCAGGGAATTTACTAGGCACATCTAGAATATTCCCCAATGCAAAGGGAAGCAATGATCCCTGAGAAACTGAGTCAACGCGGATGAATATAAGCCACCATGCCCCTGTCAGACATGCACTAAAGCACATTGCCCCAGGAACACAGCAGCACAGACTGAGCCCCCCTGCCAAATATTGGTACAGTAAGCGGAGTGCTAACATGCATAAGGTGGGGGGATAAATAAATAAAAATAAAAAATAAGATTTAAAATGCATAAAGGAAGAACACCTGAAAGAGTAGGCAGAATAAACTCACATGCAATTTTTAAATTTTAGTTTATTCGTTCAATGTTCCCCCACTGGAAGGTAGGCTCTATGAAGACAGGAGGCCTTTTTATGTCTATTTAATACTTATTTGGGGAATACATGAAAAGATGAATCAATTAATAATGAAGCATCTATAAGGAGGCAGATAATGCTAAGCATGGAGAGTGGTTCCTACCTTGGGGAGATCAATGCTCAGAAAGCAGAATAAAGTAAGCTCCAAGCTACCAGACAGTATGTTTAGTGTTAGAGCTCTGAAAGCCTCCCAGAGAAAGCTGGGTTTTGGGGGTGGGGAAGTCTCAAGAAATGCATCTGGTAGATGATTAAATCAGTGTATTAGTCAGTCAAAGGGGTGCTGATGCAAAATGCCAGAAATCTGTTAGCTTTTATAAAGGGTATTTATTTGGGGTAGAAGTTTACAGTTACCAGGCCATAAAGCACAAGTTACTTCCCTCACCAAAGTCTACTGCCACGTGTTGGAGCAAGATGGCTGCTGGCATCTGCCAGAGTACAGGCTTCCTGGGTTCCTCTCTTCCTGGGGCTCATTTCTTTCCTGGCTCAGCACCTCTGTTTTCTCCACAAGGTCAGCTATAGACTATGAGGCTCTCTAGGCTTTGTCTCTCTCCACAAGGCCAACTGTAGTCTATCAGACGACCAGCTCTGTCTCTCTCCCCAGGGCTCGATTCTCTGTGGGCTCAGCTGCTCTGCTCCTCTGTGTGCTTACTTCCCAGGTTCCAGCTCAAAAACTCCAGCATTAAAATTCCTACTAACTCCTCTGCTCTCCCGTGTAGTTTTATCTGTGAGTTCCCACCCACCAAAGGGGCAGGGACTCAATGTCCTACTGATATGGCTCAATCAAAGCCCTAATCATAATTTAATCACACCCAGGTACAGACCAGTTTACAAATATAATCCAGTATCTATTTTTGGAATTCATAAACCATATCAAACTGCTACAATCGGGAATCATATGAAAAGTAGAAATGAAGCAGGGATTGAGATGGGGGACTGAGGGAACAAAATATGCTAAAGCACAGAAGTCTGGAGGGGAAGGTCATATGGGAAAAACTTCAGCAGACTGACATGGTTTTAAAATAACAGGACTTTTTGTAATTAGATAAACCCAGGTTCAAATCCTGCCTCTGCTCTTTACCACCTGAGTAATCTTGGGCAAGCTACTCAAACAGTCTCATCTTTGGCTTTAAAAATCTATAAAGCAAGGAAACACAGCCTGGGCACGTCAGGTTCTCAGGAGGATTACACAAGACCATGCCTTCTGAAGAGAACCTGGTCTATAGAGGACCATACTAGTTGCTGGCTACCCTTAAAGTGGGAGTCTAGAAAGTGTGTGGGGAGCTAATGTAAGATGTTACTAATAGGGGAAAATGTGGGAGGTGGAAGGGGTGAGGTATATGGGAATCCCCTATACTTTCAAAGTAACTTTTCTGTAATCTAAAACTTCTTTTAAAATAAAGTTTATTATATATATAAAAAAAGAATGTGTGTGGGGAGCCTAGCACAGCAGCCAGGGACCAGTTCTTTGGTAGCTGTGTACTTTGACCAGGAGGCGTTGCTGTGTTTTCAGGAGGGCAGTGACATGATCAGGTTTGCTTTTCATAAGGACCATTTTATGAGAAATTTCAAGCATGGAAAGGGTAAAGGCTACAAGAGTGCAGGTAGAACGACCATTTAGCAGTTGCCCACAATAATCCAGGCAGGAAATAAAGGTGTGAACTAAGGAAAAAGCAACGGAGACAGGAGGAGATGCACACAGCATGTACAGGAAAAAGCATTGATGGGACTCTATTACTTATGGAGGGAGTGGAAGTCTAGAATGTGCCACTGAATGTGGTCTCCAGACCAGGTCCAGGCATGAACTGTTTGTTACCAGTAAGAAATGAAATAAGTACAGAATCAAGCCTAATGGTTAAGAAATTTTCATAGCAATTTGAAACAGCTGTGGTGTTTTTTTTTAACTGAATTTTACCAAAGTCTCAATCAGTCTGCATCTTAGATAATTCAAGAACCATTCGCCTAAAATATTGCTGTTCAATAGTAATGTAATGCAATCCACTTATTTAACAGGTAGAATTCTTGTTAATAATATATTTTTATTCAACCTAATAGATCCAAAGTATTTTCATTTCAACATACAATCAATATAAAAATCTTGATATTTTACACTCTTTTTTCTAAAACCAGTGTGCATTTTACAATTACAACATGTTTAAAACTGCACTTGCCACATTCAGCATTCTCAACAAGAGGCAAAGGAGTGGCTTATCTTGGGTTCAGGTGGTTTGTTTCCAAACTCAAGAATGAGAAACTACCAAACAGTCTGAAGATGGTGCAGAGTATTTAAGTATATAAGACAGAGACAGTTTCTCAGGCTTCAGCAACTCCAGAATCATACTGGCACAGGTATAACAACTGCAAATAGCAGAATGCAGTTGCTGTAAAACTAATTATATCCAATACTCAGCTCTCAGTTCAGAACTGAGTAGGTAGAGCTACACAATTCTGGGTCTCAGTTAGTGGGACCATTGTCACTTACATAAAACAAAACCCTTCAAGTTAGAGTTTATGAGCAACCATGGTGATATGTTGGCTTCCAACTAATTGCTTGTTATTCTACTTTGCATTTCCAACATAGAGATCTGAAAAGAATCATGAGTCCCATTCTTAAAATATATTTTAAATGCTAATGAGATATCAAAATGTCCTAGAGGTGATTCAGTATATGGATCTATTTTAGTGTCATAGGCTGCTCCAGCAAATGCCATGAAACAGTTTGGCTTAAACAATGGGAAATTATTCACTTACAATTTTGAGGCTGGGAAAATGTCTAAATCAAGGCATCATCAAGGTGAAGCTTTCTTCCCAAAGACCAGCTGCCAGCAATCCTTGGTTCTTTTGTCATATGGCAAGGCATGGTGGCGTATTCTGGTCTCTTTCCTTTCTCTTCTATATTTCATTGCTTTTAGCTTCTTGCTTCCATGGCTTTCTTTCTTTCTGTGTGTGTTCATTCCATTTGTAAAGGACTCCACTAATAGGAATAAGACCAATCCTGATTAGTCTTAAGTAGCTTCATTAAAAGGTCCTACTTACAATGGGTTTACACTCACAAGAATGGGTAAATTTAAGAACATGTTTTTCTGGTGGTTTAGCTTCAAACTTCCACAGGGCCTAATGATGTTATGATTGATTTGGTCAAGATGAAGATGTGAAAGTAATCATTATATAAAGGTATGAATGGTGTTTGATGAGGTCCCTGAGGAAACTTGTAAGAGAAGAGGCAAAGAGCCAAATTCTGAAAAACAACAATGTTCAAGGAACAGACAAAGAAAGAAAGGAAACAAGGCACTGCCAAGAAGAAAGCACAACCGTGTGGTGCTTCTATGGATGAAGATGGAAAGCATGTTTAAAGACGAAGGGAATGGCCAGCAATGTAACTGCCATTTACAAAATTTATTTATACAACAAATATTTATTGTATGTAAACTATGTGCAGTGACTGCTTTAAGCACTGGGAATTCAATAGTAAATAAGACAAAGTCCTTCCCCTCATGGAGCTTACAACCTAATGTAAATTCATAGAGTTCAATTAGATAAAAAAAGAACTGAAAAGTTCCCATTGGATTTGTCCATTAAGTGGTCATTAGGGATTTGAGCAAAAGAAAATTCAGTGGCACAGAGGGCTGAAGGCCAGACAGGAGTAGGCTGAGCAGTGTATGGGGGTTGAACAGTAATGGAATAAGACAGTAGCTAGACAACATGCACAAGGGATGGTGGTTATTGAGAATATTAAGGGGGTAAAAGAGCCAATAGGGAGAGAAAGAAGATGAGAAGTGACAAAACAAATTTATATTTATACATGCATGTATAAGTGCAACCTATTGCAGTCCAAATTCTGCTCTGAGATGATAACAAGAGATACAATTTGGAACACACTGGGCACTCTGCTAGATGCAGATGTATACTCCTTTATCTTAAGGATCTCCCAGTTTAGCACAAACAAATGGAGAATAAATAAAATGATGATTTTCATGTATTGAGTGTTGGGTATGTGTCAGACACAGCTAAACACTTAAGCTATATCACAGTTAATCTACTCATCAAGCCATGCAGCAAGGATAATTATTGCCCCTCCCTTTGATGGATGATGCCACTGAGGGACAGAAAAAGGTTAAGTACCTGGCCCAAGAGACAGGCTGCTGAATGATGGATCCAGGAATTGAAACAAGACAGTGCAAGTTCAGAGCCTGAGCTCTTAACCGCAGAAGTTAATTTTGGTTTTTTTTTGGTGGTTGTTGTTTTTTTATTCCCATGTATGTTTACAATGAAATAAGATATCTTTTCAGGTTAGGGGATTATTTGTCAACACCTATAGCCCTAGATGTCAAGACTTTGGTGTATCTGGAAGGCAAGTTCAAAATGAATAGTTGTCTTACTTCAGCAAAGTCAGGGTGGCAAACACATGCCTGGTCACCTGCTTCAAGAAGATTAGCACGTGGCCTGCTGTGGGCTATTGTTTGACCTGTGGGGTTGGGAACTGGCAAGCTCATCTCTCCTTTCTACTGTCTGTTTGACAGTAATGAGAAGATTTGATCATCCTTTCAAACAGGGAATTTTTCAATATCTTCAGATATTGTCTGTGACTCATACTCTATTTGACTCAATCCAAATGAAAATGGATGGGATATAGAGAGATGGTTTAAAGCAAACCATGTCTGATAGGAAACATGGAAATAGGACAAATGCAGAGCAGAAGACTTTAAAGGTGTTTTATTCTCTAGGTATCAAATATAAGAAGAACATGTTAATAAAATCCTGGGACAGATTTGAGTAAATCAAGAAACATACCAATTTCTTAGATGAGCAAGTCTAAAAAATAATATAGAATAATATATACATTTAAAGCAAGCCCAGTAAATCCCATTAGCTCTTTTAAAAATTTGACAAAATAATTACAAAACTAATCTGAGGAAAGTATGTATAAAAAGGAAATAATGGTGGGGGTTGGAGGGAGAGACACTGGTCCTAATAGATAAGAAGCTGTGTTATAAAGCCACAATAATTGAAATGTTGTAGTTCTGGGGCAGAGCTAAGACCCAAACATATCAAGGAATTTAGCATATGATTATGCTATCATTTCAAATTCACAGGAAAAGGATGCATTTTCCAATACCTGGTGTTGGGACAACTAACAGTTTGAATAAAATTTAACTCAGGTTGTTACCATATGTCTTATTCTAAAGTAAATTCAGGATGGATTAAATATTTAAATGTAAATCAGACACATACAAACACAAGAAAAAAATTCAAGTGGGTACTTTTCTAATTCTGGGATGTGGAAGATTTTCTAAACATACCACCAAAGTTAGAAACCATGAAGCAAAAATGTGAACACATAAGAATTCAAAACGTTTGTATGACAAAACCTACTGTAACCAACATTCAAAGAAAATTTTTCATGAAAAAATGATGTGCCCTCTTAGTGTGGTTTTAGTAAAACAGGCAATAAGCACTAGTCAGGAGAGCCCCTAAGTCCCAAGGACACAGCTGAGCAGGGCAGAAAAGATTCCTGCTCTCACTGACCCTGTGATCGGCGATGGGTGAAAGGGAAATAGAAGACTTTTGTTTTCAAAAGTTGTATAAAGATGAGAACTATGATGAAAATGAAGCAGATTAGGGCCTGAGAAAGTAGTGGTGGCTAGTGAGCAGTGGGTCAGAGAAGGTCATTTTGAGGAGGTGATACTTGACATGAGGTCTGAGGACAGAAGGAGCCAGCCCAGCAGAGATCTAGGACAAGTGCTTTTCAAGCGGAGGAAAGAGCCAGTGCGAGGCCAGAAGGAAGGGAGAAACTTGGCCTGTTTGAGGAAGTGAGAGAATGCCAGGTGGCTACAGAGCACTGAGCAGAAGGGAATGTGGTAAGAGAAAGGGCTGAGGGAAACTGATGGGAGGGGAAGAGGAAAGGGCAGCAGGCTGTGTATCTTACACAATTTTATAACCTTTTTTTTCAGGAAATACTGGGAATTGAACCCGGGACCTCATACATGCAAAGCAGGAACTCCACCACTGAGCTACACCTGCTCTGCACCTTTTATTCTTAATGTGACAGAAGCCATTGGACATTTAAGTAGACAGCTGACTCTGGTTCCCAGAAGAAGTAGCTGCTGCTTCAACTCACTTTGCAATTTCCAAAAGAGCCTACTTTAGCCATCCCCACACAGTAGGCCCTCAATGAAGACTCTAGGAATAGTCCCCTGAAATCAAATCTCAGTAGGAGGCCAATTCATTCAGCACAGCAGAACAAAAATGCCAGAATCCAGAAAGCATCAAATAAAAAGAATCACAGGGTTCATACACCAAATCTGATAAGTCACCATTCTCACCCAGGTAGTTCCTTTTACCACTTCTGTTTTATTTATGCTTTTGTCAGTCCAACTCCAGTTGAAAGCCTAATTTATATATGTCCTCCATCTTGGAGTCTGGACCATTTTTGAGAACTCATTGTTTTATACAGAGAAATGGGCTTTCTCTTAAAAGTAGTTTAAGTTGTCAATGATATGCAAAAATTAACCAGTATTTTATTTTTTTATTTTTTATTTTTTATTTTTATTTTTCTGGATTCACAAAGAAAATCAGGTACCTCTTGGAAAGTGCTTCCATGTGAATAGGGAGGGACCTGATATACAAGTGGATGTGAATGTATATGCTTATGTGTACACATACAGGCATCATGGGGTGTGGAACAGACACCCAAATACAACTCCCCATCAACTGGCTGTGACACCACACCTTTTTAATCTCAATCAAGAATGCAGTTCTGTGAATTAAGAGAAACTAAAAGGGCAATTGAGAGGGTTAAATATGCTATAGAAGAGATTTCTGGGAAGATGGCATTGGAATAGGGTGGCAGGGCTCAACTCTCTTATAAAAACATTGGAAAAAGGGCAAAAAGTTGCCTGAGGGAGCTGCGTCGGGGTCTGCAAACTAGGAGAGTGCTACGCATTGTCCAGGAGGAAGAGAGACAAAGAGATGAACGGGCCAAAGCAAAAAACATGTGACTAGCCCCTGTGGCCAGGAACTGCACCCATCCCCCACCTTCAAGGTACACAGCCTGAGTAAAACCCATGGCTCACTGCAGCCAACTGAGAGGGGAACAGATGTCTGCCTCCCTGGGAAGATGTAGGGTGCAGCAGATGGCAGAGAGTGGTTTCTTTACAGTGTGTTTCACCAGCAGAGTCCATTTTGAATCTCGCTCTGGCCAGACCAGGATCACCAGTGAGTGGAGGTAGAAAGAGATACCTCCGTGGAAAGGTTCACCAAAGAGTACCATCTGCAAGCAGGCCAGGACACTGTAATAAGTAGAAAAGCTTTTTTTTTTTTTTAAGAAATCAGTTTTATTGACACATATTAATAAAGCATAAATCCATCCACAGTGTACATCAATGATATAATCAATATCATATATATCAATATATATATGTGAATATATCAATGATATAATCACATAGTTATGAATTCATCACTTCAATCATTTTTAGAGCATTTTCACAATTCCAGTAGAATAATAATACTAAAAAACAAAAACCAAACAAAACTCATCACCTCTCAATCTCTCTATGCTTCTCCACCCATACATACCTGCTATTCGGTTCCTTTTTCTCTAGTTTATATTTATTCATATTTTGTAAAAACAGTCTTATATATGTAATATCACCCATATTCATATTTTAAATGAAGTTTCATTATGTTATACAATCCCATGTTACATTTTTTAGATTTCCTTCTGGAAATATATATTTCCTTAGACTTTCCTTTTCTACCACTGTCATACAAATACTATAGCTCTGCTAGTCACAAGCGCTATGATGTGCTCTCACCATTTCCATTCATTTCCAAAGATTTACAAACAAACTTTTAACCAATTCTGCAAAGATTAACCCCCAGCTTTCCATTTTCTACAATCATTCTATTTTCTGGTGATCTGTATTCTAATTATTTAACTCCATGAGTTTTTAAAATATGTTTAGTTAATAATAGCGCAATCATACAGTATTTGCCCTTTTGTGTCTGGCTTGCTTCGCTCAACATAATGTCCTCCAGGTTCATCCATTTATCATTTGCTTCATGACTTCATTTCTTCTTACCACTCTATAATATTCCATCATGTGTATACACCATAATTTGTTTATCCATTCATCAGTTGAGGGACACCTGGGTTGTTTCAAACTTTTAGCAATCGTAAATAATGCCCCTATAAACATTGATATGCAGTTGTCTATTCGTGTGACTGCTCTCATTTCTTCTGGGTATATACCTAGTGATGGTATTGCTGGGTCACATGGCAAGTCTATATTCAACTTCCATAGGAACTGCCAAACAGTCCTCCACAGTGGCTGCACTATTCTTCATTCCCACAAATAGAGAAAAAGTGTTATCTCTCCACATCCTTTCCAACATTTATGGTTTTCTGACCTTAGTAAGTGCCAAACAATTCTACATTCCCACCAACAGTGAATAAGCATTTCTATCTCTCCAACATTTACAATTTTCTGAATTTTAATAGTGGTCAGTCAAAAAAGCTTTTTGAGGTTTCTCATATCTAGTCACTCTTGAATCTGGTCTATGCCTCAGTAGTAGGTCCCTGGCCCAGTTTTAACAACTTAAGGAAGGCAATCCTAAAGATTTAAAGTAAGTTGAACAAAAATCAAAAATCTATGAAACAAAACTGCTAGGCCAGAGAGAGAAATTGACCATCAGAGTAAATTCAACAACATTATCAGATGCTTAGACATCAGCAAAAATTTGAAAGATATACTAAGAAATAAGAAATGGTCTAGCCAAAGGAACAAATAAAAATTCCTTATGAGACATAGGATTTAAGACAACTAATCAATGATGTTCACACAAATAACCTAAATCAGTTCAAGGTGTTGAAAGAAAATATGGCTAAAAAGATAAAGAATATTAAGAAGACACTGGGTGAGGATAAAGATCAATTTGAAAGCCTGAAAAGAAAAGTAACAGAGCCTATGGGAATGAAAGACACCATGGATGAGATTAAAAATACATTAGAAAAAAAAATACATTAGAGGGGAGCAGGTGTACCTCAGTGATTGAGCACCTGCTTCGCATGTACGAGGCTCCGTAATTTTTACATTTCTAATGCAAAATCTAATGTAGAATTTTTACATTTCTAATGTAAAATGTAATGTAGAATTTTTACATTTCTAATGTAAAATACATTAGAAGTATATAACAACAGAGTTGAATTGGTAGAGGACATAATTAATGATCTGGAAGACAGAGCATCTGAACATGAAAAGACATGAGAAAAGAAAGAAAAGAATGGGAAAAAAAATGGAGCAAGGTCTCAGGGAATGGAATGACAATGTGAAACAAACATACATGTTATAGGTGTCCCAGAAGAAGAAGAGATTGGATAGGGAGGAAATACTGACCAAAAACTTCCCAACCCTTATGGAAGACATAAATATCAATATCCAAGAAGTATAACATACCCCAAACAGAATAAATCCAAATAGACCTACTCTGAGATACCTATTATTCAGAATGTAAAATGTCAGAAATAAAAAGGGTATTCTGAAAGCAGCAAGAGAAAAGGGGTACTTAACCATTTTTGTTCCACCTAAGTCCATCTTATACTGTGCATTATTTAATAAATATATCACACCTGCACAAACACATCCCCACAAGAATAATGTTTTGTTTTTAAACTTCAATTCAAGATCACAGACCCCTGGTTAAGAACTTCTGCATTACATACAAGGGAAGCTCATTAAGACTAAGTGCCAATCTCTCAACAGAAACTGGAGGAAAGAAGGCAGTGGAATGATGTATTTAAGGCTTTGAAAGAGAAAAACTTCCAGTCAAGAATTCTATACACAGGAAAACTTTCCTTCAAAAATGAGAGTGAGTTTAAAGTCTTCACAGACAAACAAAAATTGAGAGAGTTTGTTACCAAAAGACCAGATATACAAAGCATACTAAAGGGAGTTCTGCAGGCTGAAAGTAAAAGACAAGGGTGAGAGACTTATAGAAGAGTGGATAAATGAAAATTATTGGCAAAGGTAACTAAAAGAGTAAAGAGACAGAAAATAGTAAGATATGACAACAGAAAGCCAAAGATAAAATGGATGAAGTAAATTATGGCCTTACAGTAGTAACATTGAAAATTAATGGATTGAACACTCCAATCAAAAGTCAGACTGACAGAATGGATAAAAATATATAAGTCATCTATATGCTGTCTACAGGAGACTCACCTTAGATGCAAGGACACAATCAGACTGAAAGTGAAAGGTTGGAAAGGATATTCCATGGAGTAGTGATACTAATATCAGACAAAATAGATTTTAAATGCAAAGCTGTTATAAAAGGGGAAGAAGGTCATTAAATATTAATAAAAGGGGCAATTCACCAAAAAGAAATAACTATACTAAATATTTATGCACCTAACCTGAGTGCCCCATAATGCCTGAGACACATACTGGCAAAACTGAATGCAGAAATAGCTGTTTCTACAATAATGGAGATTTCAATTCACCATTCTCAGCATTTGATAGAACATCTGGACAGAGGATAAATAAGGAAACAAAGAGCTTAAATAATATGATACATGAACTTGACCTAGCAGACATGTCTTTTCAAAGACATTTTTGGCTATTCTGCACCCCTTACCCTTCCAAATAAATTTGATAATTGGCTTTGAAAATTGGTAATCTCAAGTCTGTGATGAAACTGAGAACCACTGAGTGTACACTTTGGATGGATTGTATAACACAGTGGTGAATGATGGCCAGTGGTTAACAGTACAAATATGGGAGCATTCTCTCATGAACAATAACAAATATACAGTACTAATACATGGTGTTAATAATTGGATGGTTCATGGAAAAATATACCAAATATAAGCTCTGAACTATAGATAGCAGTAATATTATGATGATGTTCTTTCATCAATTGTAACAAATGTGTCAGCAATACCAGGTGTTGGTGCTGGGGTGATGTATGGAAATCCTCCACAGTATGCATAATTGTATTGTTAACTCCCAACTTTTCAAATAAAAAAAAGAAATTAAAAAAATAAATAATAAAAAAATAAAAAAGGAAAAATGCTATGGAAGAAATAAACCTATTCTATCATTTATAAAACCCTTAACAATCATGACATGATCAAAATCAAATCAATATTCAAAAGATATATGAAATTGTTATCCCCAGTAACCATAGATACAAAGAACTGGAAAACCTGAAATAGATGGTAAGATGGTAAAAGAATAATTACTGTACACTCTAAGTAGTTAATAGACCAACAGTTAATGAACAGTAATTCAATGACTTGATCATTTGGTGAATTGAGGGGTCTGCTCCATTTAGAATGTGCTTATTATTTTTATTTCAATCTCATCCCAAGCATTTAATAAGCCCTTTCTCTAGTATTGAGCTTTGAGGGGATGTAGGCAGTAAAAGACCCAGTCCCTGCAACTGATGGAGCACAGAGCACGTCTCTTGCTAAGTTTCTGGAAGCATCGCAGCTACAGAAGGGACCCTGGGCAGCTCCCAACCTCATCTGAGCCCAGAGATTTGTTTTATCTAAAGCATAAAAAAAATCCTATTTCATTAAATCATGTTTTTATTTATATGTGATGATGATATCACGGCAAAGCTATATTATTGTTATAGAAGTTTATCTTGTTATAGAGTTTCAGAAAAAAATAAAAACCATATTTTAGTTCTAACATCTTCATTTTTATCAAGTGTAACAATGGTTCTAGAAGCCTGTTTATTCCATATTCTCTATAAAACATTTTTTCAAATGAGCCCCCTCTGTTCTACCTCACCACATTCATTCAGCAAAGGTTTGCTGAGCCAGCTAAGCTTAGTCTAGGTAGTGGTATCAAGTTCCTGTCTCCTCCAGGTCGGCCAGCATTAGACAATCAAGTAGAGCAGCAAGCCTTACTGCTGCCTTATGGACTTTCTCCAGTCTACAGGCCCACACAAAGGAGGAGTGACAGACCCTACTCACTCTCACACGGGATCTTTACCTCTCTCTTCTTCTCTAAGTATAAAGAGAAAGGAATCCCAGCTAAACTTGTCAGTTGTGATATGTCTCTGCTCATTCCAGTAACATGAGCTAACGTGCAGGAATGATGCTAATTAATAACTAGAATACACAAAGGAGTTTGAACCTGTGGGGCTAAAGCATAATTCAATAAACTTGCAAGAACCAAAGTAAAATCATCAAAACTACTAGATAACCCATCATGCACAAAAGAAGCAAGTAAAAGGGGAAGGAACACATGCTTAGGGACAAGGCTTGAATCTTTGGCCAAATACACAAACACATAGGTAATCACATACACACATTCACACACATAACAACAGACATACATACTCCCACTCAGAGATGCACTTGCACATTTCACACACACACCACATCATATATACACCAACACAATCTCACACTCCCCATCTTTTTTTCTTTCTCTCCTAACAAAGAAAAAAAAAATATCTTCATGTGGGTAAATAGTTTCTCAATGCTGGCACTGCAAATACTGCATTCCTTTCTTTCTATTACTAATCAGGTCACCTGTCCTAAAGATTCAGGGAAGCTCCGAACAGGACAGATCCCCAAGTCAGGCTGGAGTGGGGCAGGGTGTATATCTCTTGCTCCAGGCAGATGACTCTTTTTGCCTAACTAAACCTGACCCTGACAGTGATACTGATGCCATCTTTGATTTCCGTACCACTTGTCATCTGAAAAATCAAATATCTTCCCCACTCACCAGTTTCTTCAATATGATAGAGTATTACTGTTTGACTTTCCTAGATGGAAATGAACATTTAAGTGGTTTCCCCAATGCCACAGGTGGGTGACAGACATAGAAGTGATTATAGTCAAAAGCCACGCAGCTCTGGTGCAAAGCAAAAAAGAGAGAATGGGAGAGTGAAGAGGATGATGATTGAAATAAGAATTCCTACCCCCACCAGGTATTCCAGAGTCTTTTCCTAGAAGAAAAGGTGGTGAGATTTCTGTCATCCCAATGACTCAGTTCTGGCTCGCACTGGTTCTTCAAGTGTGAAAACCTCTTTGGTGCCCAAAATGAACATCATTCACCCTAAATATTTAACGGCCACAACTCAATCTGCATCCTGCTGCAGGGCACCATGAGGATGGAGATCCTCTAAAGAGAGGAAAATGCCCAAGTGACAGTATGTGGAATGGTCAGTGGCAAAATAGAACCCAGCAATGGCCTCCAACACGTCCACAAGTATTACTGTTCTTCCCAACTGCACTTCACATCCCTCTCCCAATTCTACCAGTCTATGAGCACCTCATGGCCAGACATTTGGGAAGACCCCACTCTATACCTAGTTAAAAATTAATTCAGAAGTACTCAGTGAACACCTGCAATATATCCCTCATTATCCCAGGAACCAAAGGAGATTATCAAAGAAAAAGGAGGCAGACCCTCATTCCAAGGACACCCAAGCTTGCTGAAAAGACATCACACAATAAGCCAATATTCTAAAACACATGAATCAGATCTATGGTGTTGGTTCAGAAAGAGAAAGGGGAAATCCAGAACATCTCATCAGTCTTGGAATGCTTCATGGGAGAATGGGACTAGGCTGGACCCCAAAACCTCATTCCTACTCCTAAAACTGCAAGTTGGACCCAGGTCCCTGACCCAGGCGGGCAGTGCAATACAGTGCAGTGGGTGTTTCGGGCATGGCCCTCCATACCTGGTTCAAATCCTGATTCTGCATTTAACCAAATTTGTGGATTCTGTCATTTAACCTCTCTGGGTCCTAATTAACCCACCCATAAAATGAGACTAAAAGGTTAATGTGTGAAGAGCCCCCTCCTTATTGCCCAGCCCATAACAGGCTTAATCCATGGTAATTATCCATGGTAATTATCATTATCCAAAGTTACTTTAGTAGACTGAAGCATGAAGCTGTTCCCAAGATAATTTAGGCAAAGTTCAATTACATCCCTTAAATCATCAAAAGTCATTGAAGACCCCCAAATCTTAAGGCAGTGGTTCCCACTTTGCTGCCCATTGAAATCACCTGGGGATCTTTACTGCCCTGAGGCCTCAGGTGCACCCCAGAACTCCAGACTTAATTGGGCTGGCATACATTCTGAGGCTTGAGAGGTTGCAAAGCTCTCCAGCTGATTCTAATCTGCAGTAAAGTTTGAGAACCACTGCTTTAATGCAAAATTTCTACCACTGTCCCACAGAAGGTTACCAAAGCATCTCACCAGGGAGAAGATGCAGAGGAAGCACTAATTGACATGGGTGCCTGTAGCAGTTTGGTATTATTTATGAATTCCAAAACTAGATATTGGATTATGTTTGTAAACTGGTCTGCTCCTCTGGGCATATTAGATTGTATTAAATTCAGAGGTTTCACTTTTACTTGATTAAATTATGATTAAGACTTTGATTTGGCCATGTCAGTAGGACATTGAGTCCCTGCTCCCTTGGGTGGGGACTCACAGAGAAAACAACAAGGCAGAGGAAAGAGTTTTGATGCTGGAAGTAAATACACAGAGAAGTAGATACATGAGGAAAGAGAAAAGTCTCCATTAGACATGGCAGAGGCCCCAGGAAGAGAGATGAGCTATTTGTCTAATAGTTTACAGCTGGCCTTGTAGAGCGGGCAGAGCAGCTAAGCCTGGAGAGAAACAAGCCCAGAGAGAAAGACAAGACTTATCCCAGACTACAGCTGATATTGGAAGAAGCTGGGACCACAGAGCCTTGAGAGGTAGAGGAAGCCTGAACCCTTGCAGACGTTGGCAGCCATCTTGCTCCAACACATGGCAACAGACTTTGGTGAGGGAAGTAACTTATGCTTTATGGCCTGGTAACTGTAAGCTTCTACCCCAAATAAATATCCTTTATAAAAGCCAACAGATTTCTGGTATTTTGCATCAACACCTCTTTGGTTGACTAATACAGTGCCTTATTCATTTTGTACCCCAGACATCAAACACATTCCTTTGCACATATTTTTTCCAGGTACATTCTTATTGAATAAAAAAGGTTGAATAAATGTTCTCAGCTCTCAGTCCCTATCCATGCCCCAAGGGCATAAAACAGGAAAATGGGGAACAGACAAGGGCCTGAATGTAATGTCAATGATTACTAGTTCTGATTTCTCAAAGAAAGCATACACAGAGATACACACACAAACCAAACACATGTATCCACCAAAATAAACCATAGAAAGAATGCTTCTAGCCTTCATGTCAATGAAGAAACTGGGGCCCAGAGAAGCAAAGTAACTTGCCCAAAGTTGCAAGCAAATCATTGACAGCTATGACAAGAACTCAGGACCCTAGAATCTGAGCTTGATACCTGCATGATGTGGTTTGCCATTTGTCCTGCCTGCAGTCTAGGGAGCTCCCAGGCATTCTAAAACCCTCTTGCTCTTGCTGAGCACTGTGTGATTAAGAGCTGATGGCAGTGCAGCCTGACTCTTGGTGTCCTTCCAAATAGCAGAGCCAGCCCTCCAGGGAGCAATGGTTCATCGTGGCCCTGAGTGTATGAATTTGGAGAAGGAAGGCAAAATGGATGGGAGGCAAATCCATGAGCTAATTGCTTTGGGATCGTTACAATCAATATCAGTTGCCTCAGGCCAAGGCTGCCTTTGCCTCATCAGGCTGCTGACATTTTGTGCTCAGTCAGGCGTCTCCTGCTCCAAAGTGGTAATATCGTTGATTTTCATCCTGTCCCCTTAAGGCCACCCTTTCACCTCCCAAGGAATAGATGTTGCCTGTGCTTGCAGTTTGCACCTCCCCAGACTCCTTAGCAGAAAAGGCTATGGGATGCAAAGGTTACCTTTGTAATTCTGCACCCTCAGGTTCTGACAACAGCCTAAAAATGCACGTTCACACAAATCATACTCCCCTGATTTTCCTAAATGTCCTTACTCATCCTTCTCCCCATGCAAATATTTTGAAAATCTGATCAAATGTTCCCTGCCTCCTCCCTGCACCCAGTTTGATGCCGGTCTTTAAACCAGACCTTCAGCCAGGCTTTCCTCCTGGAGCAGTGGGGAATGTCTTGGGTTTTGATGTCCTACAGACAGAGGTTCAAACCATGGGTTCACCATTTAGCAATGTTATGACCTTGGACAAGTTATCTAATCCCTCTCTGGGCCTTCAGAACTTCACCTTTGCCAGAGGAATTAACAATCCTTGTCACACTTATTTGTTGAGATATTTAAATGAAATATTGTGCACAAAAGCAGCTGGCTTGTTGCCAGCGTCCTGTGCTTTTCCATTTCTCCTGCTGATACCCTGTGACCTCCCTGATACTCCGTGACCTCCCTGAGATATTGGAGGAGCCAGTCGTTCCTCATCTTTAAATTTCCTTAGCACAATATTTGGCACAGGGAAGCCTTTCTGTAAGTGTTTGTGGATTTGAGGACATCAAGATGACTATACTTTTATAGAGACAATCAAACTGCTTCTCAGTAAGTAGCTTAAGTCCATACTGATAGTAAAAGTGAATCTACGACATTCCATTCTTTTGACACCTTGTCTAGTCTTTGACCAAATCATGGTGCCTCATGTTAGCTCCAAAACAGTTTGAACATGACAACAAGGCAGACTTAGTGTGGTGATTACTTCATAACCTTTTTTTGAGTTAACTAACCCAACCTTCTTTTAATGGTTAACATAGATTTCCACCACCGTCTACCACAGCCCAGCTGCCTTTCTTAGCCTTCCAACAGCACAGCCCTTTCTATTTACCCAACCAAAGCTGGTATGAAGCAGGAAGTACTGAACAATCTCCACCCACCTCCCAGTTATACCGACCTGGGAGCCAGGACCTCTGGGCTTCCAGGCTGTACTCCAAGCTGCACTTTAGCTTCTCTGCAAATGTAACTTCTTGAGCCAAATTGCTCCCACATGCTCCAGTTTTAGGGATTAATTCTGTATTCTAAATTCTTGCCTGAACCTCAGTCCATTGACCAGGGCTTGCTAGCCAAGGGCAGATCTGGATGCTGTAGCCCTGCTTGTGTGAATTTCTAAATCTCTCCTACCTGCTTTCTCATTATTAGCTCCACTCACCCGCTGGGGTCCCTGGTGCTGTGCCTACAAGATGTCAGAGCAGCCCTTAGAACAAAAGTGGCCTGGCACCTGTCACTGTGGACTGAAGGGGATGCCAGAGGGACGACTCCGCAGCCTGAGTTAGGGGCAGGAAGTTGACAGGGGCCAGAAGAGGAGGAGGAAGCACTGAAAATGGATAGCAAATGCACGGAATTACAAAGGCTTAGGACAAGCAAGAAAACGTGGACATAGGAAGTTGCTCTGGAAACTTAACAACAGAGAACTGTGGGGTTTCCTGACAAGAGCTCATCCTCTTGGTGAGTCTCTGCCATACCCATAAAACTAGGAAACAAAATGTGCAACAGTCTGTGAACACAGAACAAAAAAATTCATATTTGAAACAGGTCAAGGAGATGTGCAACAGTAAGCACCCAAAATTCTCCCCCAATTCTTGTTTAGTTTTCTTATTTTCAAGATCACAACACTATTTAAAAATCCTATCTACCACTTAGGGGTACATGGGAGGGTACTGTGCTAAGCATTTTTTATATGCCCTTTAATTCAATCCTGACAATAACAATATGGAATAGTATATTATTATTAACCCAATTTTACAAATGAAGGAATTAAGGCTTAAGGAAATCACAGGCTGCCATCCCCCAGATCTCACTTGCCCCCACTTTCTTCTCTGGGGATGTTACAAACACATGCTCCTTTTCTATTGTTTCCATTCCACAATCTAGGGTAGATGTTAAGTCTAATGAAAAGGCCCCACCAGACCTTAAACACCAAAACTGGGAACAAGCAGCCCCAGATGCTTATCAGGACAGGAATTCTCAGTAGCAGGTGGATAAAAACCATACTTAAACAATGTGTACTCATCTTTCTTCTCTGGCACAAAGTGTGGTGTGCAGAGCTTCCATCTATTGACCCCGACCCCGAGCAGCTTTTGGCTATCCTGGGTGACTGAACATGATGGGGCTTCCCCTGCTCTTTTGGACTTTTTGTGCTGTGTAAATGACAAGGACATTATTTTCCCTTTCTGAGCTCTTTATTTTGTGTAACAAAAGGGATCATTTGCTGAAAGTGTCTCTTGTACCCTGAATCTGCATTCCCACAAAACAACATTATAGCAACTGGCTCCACAGAGAGTACTCAGCTCCATGCCTCCATTGAACATCTGTATCAAAAAGTAAATTTATCCTTCTTAAAATGAAACAAAACAAAACAAAACTGAGGGCACACATGAACTTGGATGAGAAGGTCAGAAAAATTTATGGGTAGGGAGGAAAAGAGCAAAAACATTCGGGAAGCTGTGGAGGAATTAAGTTATTGTTGCTGAAAAACCCGTGTGTGTGAACACATATCCACATGTTGAAAACCCCACACTGGTCTAAACCAGGGTGGAGAGAGAGTTCAGTGGTCTCCAGCCCTATGAGTCCTCTCCCACCTGGAACCTGCCTCCCCCAGTCAGTGGGGAGGGCTGAGAAGAGGTAGGGCCTAGGGGTGAGATATGGAGCAGGGAGCTGGAGTGGTTTGGCCCACCCAGTGGTGGCACAGTAGAAGTAGAACTGCTCTCCTTGAGTGCAAAATAAGCTGTTGTATTTTTAGTATATCTGTGGTCTACGGTGCTTGGAGAAGAAACTTTATTTTTTATTACAGTAAAGTTTTATACAACTGCATTTCACTGATTTTAAAGTGCACATGTTTCACATTTTAACATGTCTTGATGGTGTCTTACAATTATAATTGACAGTGTTTTTTCCTTCTTATGGTACATAAATGATGATATATCTCACTTTCTGTGGCCTTGTAGGTTCAATAAACTACTGTATAGCAATTGAAATTTCTAAACCAAATGCCAAGGGTTTGAAAGCATTCATAGGACCACCTGGAGACTTCACTGTGGCATGTGTGCATGTGTATGTGTGCATGTGTGTGTATGTTGAGGGTGGTGGAGAGGGGAGGATGAAAGAGAAGGGAGATACGGAATCCAACTCGGATAAAATTGCTTATTCTAGGGTAATATATCAGATAATTAAATGAAAACATTTTAAGTGACACCTACGGTGAGCATTTTCAATGGGATCAAACAATATAATAAAGAATTAAATAGAAAGCAGCACAGAGTGACTTTTTATGATGGGACTTCAAAGGAGTAAACATAATAGAAGCAGAATTAAAGCAAATGAGGCCCATTTAGCTTTCATTTCTAAGCAAAATTGGAGTAATTATATTCAAAGGTAGTATGATAAGCAATTCCACAAAATTAGGAAGATACAATATGGGCCATTTATTGCCTTTCTGGAATTCTCTCTCAAGGCTCCTACACACTGCGTTTTTCTGATCCCAGCACCTCCCCCTCTCTTTCCCTGCCTCTTCCGTTGCTTTTCTTCTGAGGCCTGTCTGACTGATCTCTTTCCACCCTTGGCCATTCGTGTCTCTCCCCTGAGCTCAGGCTCCAGCCCTTTCCCTCCTCAGACAGAGAAGTCCTAGCATTGAAAAACAACGTTTCTTGTCAGGCTCAAAGGCTAGCTTTACCACTGACCAGCTGTAGGCCCTGGCTAACTTATTGAATCTCTCTGAGCTTCAGTTGTCTCATCTCTAAAAATGGGTAAAATAATCTTCCAAGATTTTAATGAAGATTAAATTTCCTGCCACAGTGGGAGCTTTACAAAATATAGCTGTAAGTGTCAGCATTCCATTGTTTCATCTAAAACCCTCTGCTAAGTTCAAATATCATTTTCCCTCCCTGATACCTCACCTATGTCCAAGTACCATATTTTTATATATGTATCTTTAATAAGGATTTATACCATCACTACAAATAAGATGTTTTAAAAGGTATCAAGGTTTTATTCCTCAATCTTCCTCTCCTAAACTTCTTACTT
Organism: Cabassous unicinctus; assembly: GCA_029593785.1. NCBI lineage: Eukaryota > Metazoa > Chordata > Mammalia > Cingulata > Chlamyphoridae > Cabassous > Cabassous unicinctus. The sequence goes on along the minus strand of JAQZBX010011663.1, from coordinate 15,754 downwards.
TTAGTTACATTTTCAGTTAACTACACTAAAAAATTGAACATCATCTTCAACATCTACCATATTCGATGATTCTGCAGGCCCTTGGGTTTCTGTGTAATTTTTATCATTTTCACACATTTCCCTCTACTTCTGCCATCTCTTCCCTCATCTGGAATCTGTCACCTCACACTTAGGCATTGCAACAACTTCCTAATTACGCACCAAGACTTATTTTCCTCCATCAGCTCCTATCCATCCTGTGCACTGTGGCCAAATTAATCCTTTTTTAAAATACCCCATTTATTTTGTAATTCCTCTGATCAAGAATTTGTGACAATTATCCATCACCCGCTCCAGAGGGTCTTGGATTTGTCTCCCATGGAATGTTTGTTTTCCTTTGATTGGCAGAAATATTCTGCTGATAAAATTGAATAATGGCAGTCTACTCCAAATCACAGAATGAAGTTGGTGGCTAGATGTTCAGTTTTAAGCTACTCTTCTATTTTATTTCTTTAGCTTTATACATATGCCACTGCTTGTCTGATGACAGGCCCTGGCAGATGACAGAATAATGAAAAATTAATACATAATTTAAAATTAATAGAAAAACCCAGAACTCATCCATTTGGACAACTTAGGTTTTTCAACATTTTTGATGGTAGCAATAGGTTTCATTGACAGTCATGTATGTGTGCAGTGTCCTACTCTATAAATATAGCATAGTTATATTTTTGGCTAATAAATTCTTACATTTCATAAAAGGATTCAGATGTCTCTATCTGAGTCATCCCCAGCACATACATGATTTTCAGGTGCTCTGCCATCTGCCAGATTTGAAAATCAGTGACTCAATAATTAATTCTGGACACCTCAGCTTGGAAAGGGAGCCTCTCAAAAGGGATTTCCTAAACATGTTTACAATTATCTCATTGGGAGGAAGAAAAAGGGAAGCAGGTGTTACCCATATTGCAGAAGGATTTTCCACAGAATTCTCTTATGATGATCTCCCTTCAGAAAGAAAAAAAAATTCATAGACATTGTTTCGATTACATAGTGAATATGACTTTTTAAAAGTATGTACAATTATAGGGGCTTTTGCACTGGCCAGAAAAATCCTGGGAGAAACCTGTTTTGATTAATGAGTTTGTGTCCCCAAGTAAGGTAAAGTAGATTACACAATAGTCGTGACACCTCATCCCCCACTTCTCAGCTGATAATAGACAGTAATTAGCCATCGGATCCCCCTGTCTTCCTGGTGCCACAGCCTGGGGGAAGACGGGTCCCCCTCCACCAGGTCTAGACTGATGGGAGGAGTGCCCTGTTCACTGCTTTGGCCGGCCTTGTGGTCATATTGCTTGCGTGAAGACCTCAACCTGACCTACTTCAGCTTTGTCCCTGAATAAAGACCTTTTCAAGAGGGTCTATTTCATTTGCGTTTTCCAGATGGAGCCATAAACCTAGCATCTCCCTTCAAACGCATCTATCTAAAGAACACAGAAGACTACCAATTTCATGAGATTTCCCTGTCCTGACCCAGGGATGGGAGAACGGTGAGAAAAGTAGTGGTAACTTCATCTTTGTTCAGAATACCTAGTAAATAGGCCTCTTTGCTCTTTCCTTTTTTAAAAAACTTTAAATGACGTAAAGAAAGTACAATTTGGGTAAAACATGTGAGTGGCAAGGGAAGAGTTGGATGATTCAGCCCACAAAACATTCTGCAACACCCTCTCCAGTCCATGTTTGCTTCTGTATCCGAGCTGACTTCCACTGTTCCTGACTAAGGTCTCTCCACTCCAGCTAATGCAGTCCCCGTCTCTCAAACACGTGATAACAACATATGACACCATCTCTGTGCCTTTCTCACACCATGGAATCTACCTCAGCCCCATCTTCCTCCCTTCTGTCTGCCCAAACCCCACACATCCTTCAAGAACCAACCTTCCCAGATTATTCCAGTTCACATACGTCTCAATATTTCACAAAACCCCACAGTAATCAAGACTATTCCTTTATTGTTTAACAGAGCATTGGTCCATATTAATTCATCTGGTCATTAGCCAATATTTATTGGATCCCTGTCATTTTCAAATCACTCTGCTAAAGTCCTCAATTTATATTGTATTCAGATAGAGAAGTACACAAATAAGTATGACATAAAGTAGAAGGTGAACATAAAAGAGCCATAGGAAAAGTGTAACTGTTCAAAGAAGGAAACAATTAATTTTTTTTTTCTTTTTTTTTATGAGGTACCGGGGATTGAACCTGGGACCTTATACATGGGAAGCAGGTGCACAACCACTGAGCTACATCTGCTCCCTGGAAGCAATTAACTCTGGCCTGAAGGGTCAGAGAAGATTGTGTGGAGGTGACCCTTACACTGGAGCTTAGCAGATCTGGCTTTCTGGAGGTGAAGAAGAAGACATCGCACCTTAGTTAAGCCTTTGCTTACAGTAGAGTGAGGTGAGAGCCATGGCTAAGAAAACCCATAATAAAATTATATTCCTATCTTTATAGCACTGTGAATTCTCTGATGTTCATTACCACATGAGCTGTATTGAAAGGCACTCCCCAATTCATTTTAATGGCATTTAAAAAGACCATAGCCTCTTGACATGCCAGTTTTAGGTTTTCACTTTTTTCCTCCACCTTCCAGGACTCCTTTCCTGCCTCTACTAAGGCTACTCCTATCTGCCACAGAATCTAGGATTCTGTAGTTCTTGAGTATCACTTTCTTGCATTATTTTTAACACAATATGATATGATAAAATATTATGGAAGTATTGTGTCAAAATACACATAGTGTATCCAGGACTTACAGTATGTATTATGTATTTATCCTGGTGTCATTTACTGGGTTTTTTGGCTTGTTTTTCTTCCTTCTAGGGAAATTCCAAAAAAAATGTTTTGGAACACATAATGTTTTTTAAAAATCATATTTCCATTAAAAAAAAAAAGAATAGGACATTGCAGACATAGGACACTGTTCTCAGGGAGGTATCTCACTGGTGGTACTTTGCTGTGAAGCTGCCTAAGGAGGTGCCAGGGAAAGCTGCTGGCTGATGGGTGCTGCTGGCCACTGCATGAACTACAAGTTGGGTGTTTGAGAAATCTCTTATTCTACAGGCAACAAGTGCTGGAGAAGTATCTGTGCCACAATAGTTGGGCACTGGAGAAGCATGTACTCTAAAAAAGCTCAATGAAACAAACACACTGAAACCAGGAAAAAAAAACCCTTCCTCTCTCAATATTCCTCCAATGCCCTCTACTGACAAAGTTAAAATCATGACAAAGGAGAACTATTTACAAGGCCCAACTCCATTATCACAGAGCAGAGAATGAAGGGTGAGCTTGGAGCTGAAAGGCAAAAAATTGAAAACAGTCACATTTGACTCCTTTGTTTCCACAGCCTCCACATGCACCCTTCAATACACATTTGAACTTCTGTACAACAACAAATAATTGTACATTTCCACCTAACAAGATACAGCTATTCTAAAAATTGAAGAAGTTCTCACCTTCTCCCCACAATGAGGAGATGCACGGTCCCAATAGTCATTTTATCCATTGCTGGCTGTATTAAATAATTATCAAAATCTGCCACAGTCTCTGTTACTTAAAGATTTATTGTCATATTAACCTCTAACAAATTATATGTAAAATGAAAATGAGAATAAGAAAATGGTTCACTTATATAAATAAACATACATATAATTAACAGAGAGAAATATGCAAAACTATCACAGTCCTTATTTCTATAATTGGTCTTATTTCTATAATTTCTATATTTCTATAACAAGGCATCCATGACATCCATGGCTTCCTTCTTCCACAACTGATTCCATATTTTCACCTCCCTTAGTCAGAACTTTAGTTGCTTGGGGTACTTTACTTGGTATGGTAACCTCAACTTTCATTCCTAAAAGATCTAAGTCCTCAATTGGCTTGCCTCTTTCTAGATGCTTTAGTTTTCTATTAATCACAACTATTGGACAAGGCAGTACTAACATGCCCCCAGAGGATCCCCTGGATTCCAGACATTGTCCTCCTTGCCTCCATTTAGGGCAGCAGCCCAATTTCCCCTTGGCAAAGGGGATCAGTCACTCCAGCCAGTAGAGTAACCCTTTTTCTGCCTGTTGGTTCAGTGGCATGAAAATCCCAAAACGTCTGTATGGCAATCTCATCTTCCAATTCAATGGAACCATTGTTGGGTCCTCAGGTGGAAACATTTGCCTCTTCCAGACTAAGACTTTCAAACCAGCAGAGCTCAAAGTTGCCAGAATAGGAAGTAAAAATTCTGCAAATGGATCATTAGGCATCACAGTGGGCACAAAATTTACAAAAAAAAAAGAAAGAAAAAATATTAGTAAGACTTCATCAAAATTAAAAACTTTTGCTCCGTGAAAGATGATGTTAAAAGAATGAATCACAAAGCATCAACTGGGGGAAGACGTTTGCAGCTCCCTGATTATTGATGATGGAGTACACTCTCCATACGCATCATGGCTGTTCATATATTTTTCTTTTCTGTGTCTATACAGGTCTCTTAATTGGGTTCTTTGTCTTTTTCATATCGAATTGTAGGAGTTCTTTATAGATTCTGAATATAGGTGAGATATATGTGTTATGAATATATTCTCTCAGTCTCTAGCTTGCCTATTTAGTTTCTTAAAAATGTGTTCTGACAAGCAGATGTTTCTGCCTAGTGTCTTTTGTGCTCTAAGAAATCTTTGCCAATACCAAATTTGTAAAGATATGTTCCTATGTTTTCTTCTAGAAGTGACATGATTCTAGTTTTAATGTTCAGCTGGAAGGTTTATCCACTGGAAAGTTCTGAGCAGAGGAGTGATATCATCTATCTGATTCTTTAAAAGAATCACTCCATGAGGCTGCTGTGTTGAGATACACTGTAGGGGCAAGGATGGATGTAAGATGACCAGTTAGGAGGCTATAGCAATAACCTAGATGAGAAATAGTGTTGACTTCAACCAATACATTTGCTGATAGTGGGAGATCAGGTGAGAAGAGATTCAATTTTGGATATATTTTGAAATGTACATTTTCTGACAGGGTGAGGGTGTGAAAGAAAGAGAGGAGTCAAGATGACAATTTTGGGGGGCTGTGCACATGGAAAAGTGAGATTTTTATTTTGCTGTGCTAAGAAAGATTGGGGAGGGGCAGGTTGGTGGAGGTGGAGAAGCATCAGGAGTTAGATTTTGGGCATATAAAGTTAGAGATGCTTATTAAACATTCAGTTGGAGATGGGGAATAGGCAGTTGGATGTAAAAGTCTGGAGTTCAGGACAGAGACCCAGGCTGGAGCTATAAATCAGGGATTTTTAGCATAGAGATAATATTTAGAAGGAACCATCAGATGGGATGCTATCACCTAGGGAGTGACTATAGATAGGGAAGGAAGAGAAGACAGCCCCAATCTCAGTCCTAGGGCACCCCAGTGCTAAAAGGTAAGGAGAAGAAAAGCCAGTGAAGGAGACTAAAGACTAAGAATAAATGACAAGTAAATAGGAAGAAAATGAAAACACAATGAGGTATCTTAAAAGTGAAGCAAAGAAAGTTTTCCAGGAAGAATGAGTGACCAGCAGTGACAAGTATTAGTGAAAGCCCAAGTAAAGTTAGGACTGAGAATTGACCGTTGGGTTTGGTTACAAGGAGGTCATGAGTATCCTTGACATTTTGGTGGAATAATAGGGGCATGACATCTAAAATGGAGAGAGAAGCCAGAAAAGGGCTGGGAGACTGTGAGAAAAGGGAGGTCTCAATACAGTCAAAGAATAATTGTGAGGAAATTAAAGGACAGAAAATTGTCAGAGACCTTAAGCTTTCAGGATTGAAGTCTTTCTGGGCCATGATAACTTTTAGAACATTGCTGTGGATTTGGCTGGCTTAAATAGACCTGAAAGACTTTGGGGTTATGGCTTAAATAGTTGTGAAGCCAGGGCTTGGATAGTTGTACACCCAGGGAACGGCAGGAGTTGATGAGGATCAAGAGCTGGCCCCAGCAGAGGAAAACATATTCTCAGCATGCACCAAGGTCCACTATCTACCAAGAATGGGACTACACACATTATTTAACCATAAGTCAAAAGAAAAAAACCACACAAGTCAGTTTCTTTTACATTATCAGCATGGAACATGTAAGGAACAAAACAGCTGCTCAGAATTTTAGGGATTTACCAAAAAGAACAACTGTGTCCTGTAGTGTGGGCTGCATCAGGCCATTCCTCAATGAGCTGAGATAAGTGAGTCATGGCTATGAGTCACCCGTGACATCTGTCATGCTGGTGTGGATTTACATTGAGGCTGGCCTTGCCTTCTGGGTCCCTGTATGTAGGTGTGTGCTTCTGTGTTGTGTGTTGTCATATCATCATAAATTAAGGACTTCACAACTTTCTAATCTAAAATATTTGGAGAATAAAAAACATGCCAGATGAGGCTGGAGACTCAGATGTAGCTTATAGAAAAGAGATCATAGAACTGGACTCTTCAGCCATCCTCCAGGCTTCTACTGAGGCCCGAGGAAGTGTTTCAAGTGGATACATGCTAGAATCTTCCCAATTTAAAACAGGAATAAAATATAATGTGTTTATTTTGCCAAGGGCATATATTTCAGCTTCTTAAGCCTTGAAGTTCATGTCCTATAGAAGCAGCTGGGGACATTTGGGACCACCAGAGATGTCACATCACAGCCATACATGGTCAATATCAGGTGTTTACATAAAAGTCATGTAAATGGGAAACTAAGGAAAGACAACATGGTGTATGCTTGGAATGAGTCATATCAGGGTTTGTGTTATCAGCTCTGCCACAGAACTTCTTGAAAATGCAGGCTAAGTCTCTGTCTTCCCAGAGATCCTGTATGAACTTTTATAAAAACACAGAAAATAGCACCTGGTTTAATTAAATGAGCAGACACAGTGGATACCCTCTGATACCAAGCTCAGTAGATATTGGCATCTTTCTCTTCTTTCCATCTTTCCTTCAGTAGTAACAGAAAAATCTATCTTAGAGGCAGAAACTGCACAAAATGCAAAAAGACAACACATTAGAAAATGCTCTGAAAATTACAAACTATGTAATTGCAAAGTATCAGCCTAGTTCACAGTACCTAAGTTGTCGTTAGGTCTAGGTTGGGTTCAAATGTCATCCCCACGACTTATTGGATGTGTAACCTTTGGCAAAGAATGTCCATAGCCTTGGTTTCCTCCTCCTTACAATGGGATGATAATAGTCCCTACACCAGAAGGCTCTCAAGAGGTTTCAGTGAAAGAATACATACAAAATGCTCAACACAGTTACTATCATGTGTAATGTAAACTCAAAAGCTGTTAGCTAGGGTGGCGGATGTGGCTCAAATGGTTGGGCGTCCATCTTCCATATGGCGGGACCTGGGTTTGATCCCCGGGATCTTCCGGTAAAATAAAGAAAAATATAGAAGGCGCGTGGGTGCGCCACCAGGCCCCACGTGCAGGCGTGCCAGGCCCCACCGAGCCACACAGCAAGATGGTGATGTAACAGGAGAGTGACACAAGGGAGAGCCAAGACGAGATGTGCCGAAAAACCAGGAACTAAGGTAGCACAGGTGGTAGGACACCTCTCTCCCACTTTGGAGTTTCCCGGGATCGAATCCCGATGAAGACAGGAGGAGAAGAATGAGAAGAGAGGGCAGGAAACAGACACAGAGAATTGTCCAGCAAATAGACAGAGAAAACAGCGGGGGGCGGGGGGGGGAGAGTTAAAAATAGATAAAAGTAAGTAAATAAATAAATAAATTTTAAAAAGCTCTTAGCTAGAAGATCTTCCTTTTAATAACCTTGGCTATGATCCTAATTCTACCCATTAGCCTATTAGCCTAGGAGTGATAAAGAAAGTGAAAAAAAAATTTAAAAAGAGGGACCAAAACTGTTCTGGGGCCTTGCTCTTTTCATGGTAACAAGGTCCTAAGCCTTATTACCTTAGGTCATTCTGAGCTCCCTCAGCCTGCCCCCACCGCCCTCCCAGGCAGCCCCACCCAGAAGGCACAGCATCCTGCAGCAGGGAGCATGTGGGTAAGGGAGGAGCTCTCTGGGGGATGCTTTAGGTACACACATAAAGCACCACATCCACCAGCTTGAAAACCCAGAGCAGAGGGCCAAAAGCCCTTCAAAGATGACAAAATTGTCAATAGGAGTGGTCCAACCAATTCTGATGGAATATTGTAAAGCTGGTATCTGAATTCCAAATCAATGGTACAAAGAAGCCTGGGTGGCTGCAAAGCACCAGCTGGCACCTCCAGGCCAAGGAGGGAAGACGGAAGCTCCTGTGTTTAGCTCCAGGGTCTATGGGGTTGGCGCTCTCTCTCTTGCCCTCCACACCTTTGGGATTTTACCAGATTATCTTGCAAGTGTCCACAGGGGCTAATGGGAAGGAGAGAAAGGGGAAATGAACTGAATGAAAACAAGGAAGATCAAAGCAAAGTGTAATTTGAAGAGCAACCGATCATCTTAAGTTTTGGGAGCTTCTAGTTGTGTTTGATTTAGCTTCTAAGTAAAACAATAATTATGTGTATATGCATGTGTGGATAGTGGTAGTCATTAGTGAAAAATGTGAAAAATGGTGTCAGAATCACTTTGAAAGCTTTGCCAAAATAAACCGTCTAGTCATAAGTCTTTTTTTTTGTTTGTTTGTTTTGGTTTTTTTGATACTGGGTCCAGGGATTGAACTGGGGACCTCGTATGTGGGAAGCCAGCACTCAACCATTGAGCCACATCGGCCTCCCTGAGTTGTTTTTATTTGTTTGCTTGTTGTTTGCTTTTGTTTTTAGGACCTGGGACCCCCCATGTGGGAAGCAGGCACTCAAAAACAATAAGTCTTTTGATAAATAATTCTAATTATTGAATTTGAATTATTGATATATTATTCTAATAATCCACCTCCAGTTGATAGCACTTGCAATATAATACCAGGAAAGCCTATCATATACTCCTAAACAGTTTGTTTAGAAGTAGGTCATTAAAGCAATCCAGAACTTTTCCATTATAGGCAGAGGCATTCAATTTACGTGGGGTACCCGTGTTTTCTCTTCTTAGTTCCCTGCCTTGCTTTGTTTTCATCCAGTTACTTTTTCCCTTTCTCTCCTTCCCATTAGCCCTTGTGGATACTTGCAGAACCGATGAGCATAACACTTGCATTTGTCACTGCCTTATTTTAATGCCTTCCCCCACATACCCTTCTGGACCCCTAAATTATGACATCTACAGTATGCTCTTTAGCTGCCCAAGTTCTCCACGTTGGGGCAGGTATGGAGTTGATCTGAGCCCACCCTCTCCTTGGTGACATGCTGTCCTACCTTTGCTGCTTACTGCCAACCTCCCTGCTTCCCTCACCCACTACCCACATCTATTCAGGGTATCCCTGGGCTCCATTGCATAGGGCAGTGGTTCTCAGACTTCAGCTTGCATTAGAACCACTGCAGGACTGGTTAGAACTGATCGCTGGGACCCCCAGCCTTTCTGATTTGTAAGTCTGGGGCAAGCCCAAGGGATTTGCTTTTCTAGCAAGTTCCCAGGTGATGCTATTGCTGCTGGGCTAAGGACCACACTTTGAGAACTACTGTGGAAGAAGAAAACCCTTGGGGACCAAACTCACCTGACTCCCTACTCCAACTGAGCCACTGACCAGCTGAGTGAACTGGGACAATTTATTTGCTCTCTGAGAGCTCAGATTTCTCGACTGTAAAAATTTCATGATAATAACCTTACAGAACTGTTTTAAGGATTAAATAAGAAAATGTCTTTCTGACCTTCTTTGTGAGGAGCGGAACTTATTGAATAGCACCAGGACCACCAAGCTCACCTCGGGAGCCATTTTATTGGCCATGCAGGTATCACTGGCCACCAATACCAACGATATATGATGATCATGGATATTGTGGCCTTGGCACATATGGGTAAACTTTTCAATAAACAGTCTCAGGATTAGCTTACTTTTCCCTTATCCTAAGGTTGCCTATGAATATATGATTTAAAAAGAGAAGGAAAGAAAGTCACTTTCATCTTCTGGGTTCTCATTCCTCTCCCTCCCTTACTCATGCCTCTTCTTCTGGAATCCTGTAGCTAATTCCAAGGGGCATATTTTGTCCTTACAAGGTATATGCAAGGCTCACATTCCTGTGCTCAAGAGAGAGTGTGGTCTAATGGGTAGGAAGTGGGAGAGGTAGGGGCTATGGGTTCTATTTAAAGCCACCACTCTGACTCACTGACGCATCCTAGGAGAATGGCTTAGCCTGCCTGGGCCTTGGATTTCCTCTTGGTAAAAGAAGGTGTGCTATCCCCTTCTTAGCAGGGTGCTTCTGAGGGCAGGAAAGACTTGGAGGTGAAGAGTGAATGTGGCAGAGAGTGCATGGAGCTAGAGAGGCATGTTCTTGTTTCACCTTCTCATAAGTCTTAGACAGAATCCAGCCAGACAGGCAGGCAAAGCCCCCAACCTGACCCATCTGAAGACTTGCAGCTTGAAAGAATCTGGGAAAGTGAGAAATTTATAAGCACCCCTCCCTTTGGGTCAGCATCCCCACCTCCCTGGGGTGTGGGGCAGGCAGGATGGGGGAGCAGGGAGAGCCCTGGCCCAGGAATCTGCACGTAAGAGCTGGAGACCTTGGGTCAGAGCCTTCTAAACTCTGAGTTGTAGTTTAAAACTCTGATGATCTCTGACATCCTTTCTAGCTCTTTGACACCCACAAGGTTCCATAATTTTGAGTCATGAGGTCTTTCTCAAATATGTCAGAGACCCCAAGGTGGTAAATAGAAAATAGCTCTTGGTTCCAACTAAAAGACTACAATGATTCCTCTTCACAACGAGTCTTCTTCCACCTTCCCATGGAAGGCCTCCATGTATCATCCATTCACTAGTTCATTCAGTTATTTTATTGAGTCTTTATTTGCCTTGTGATAGACTGTGAGCTAGGGACAGGGAATACAAAGATCAGATACGGTCCCTGCCTTCAAAGCAGTTAAGATCAAGCAAGGACAACAGGCCCTTGGAAAAAAGGCAATATGAGGGCACAATGAATGGCCCCTGAGGGATTAGAAAGAACTTGAAAGAACAGAGGGGAATAAAAAGGAAACCATAACTTATTGGAAAGGAAAAAAGGAAAAAAAAAAAAAAAAAAAAGGCCTATTGAGCCATTTTGCCAGGCACTAAGTTGGATGCCTTTACATACATAAGTGTCTTTATCCTTACATCAATACTATGAGGCAGATAATATTTTTCACAATTTGAAGTTAAGAAGAGTTTGGCATGAAGAGTTAACAAATTTCCTTAAGTTCACAGTGTTGGTACATGGGGCCAGTACTCAAATCCATAAAGTACTCCCTCTCAGTTACATGAAAGTTGACCTGGGCCTTAAAAAATGGCATGTTTTCACCCTGCAGAGAATGGGAAGTCCTCCCAGGTAGAGGGGGCTAAATGAACAAAATCATGGAAAATAGATGGAATTAGTGGGCACAACATAAGGATAGATAGAGTGTCAGGAGCTGAGGTGGGAAGCTGATGGCACAATCCCAAACATTCTGTATATCATTCAAACAGCTGTGTTTAGGCAGTGAGGGGCTCATCCAAAGGGGGAGCAACTTGATGGGATTTGTGCCCTTTAAGCAATTTCTTTGGCAGCACAATGAAGGGTGGCTTGGAAAAGAGACAGTTCATTGATTCACTCATTTCTAGGCCCTGATTAAATGATACCGGGGAGAGAGGGGCTAGTAAGGAGGTCATGACAGTAGCCCAGAAAAGAGATGATGAAGGTTTGAGCCAAGCTCATGCTCCCTTGTCTATGACATTTCAGTTATTGGAGGAAATCCAGGAAAGCCCATTGGACATATACTTGGAATTCTATTAGGAGACCTGAACTGACTCTTTGGCCGAAATCCCTGGGGCTACAGAATAAGTATGAATTTAAACTACATCAAGCACTGAGGGTTTACAAATACCTCCAAAGATTTTTCAGAGTGAGATCTGATCTTCAAAGCTTCAGGGGCCCCTGAGGAGTCTCTCACTTTTGGAAAGAGTTCAGGGAAATTTAAATCAAATTTCTCTGGACCCACCAAAGTATATATCCCCTGAACAGAAAAGCTGTTCCTCTGAATTGGCCTCTAATGCTAGTTTTGTGAAAGAAAGGAAGGAAGGAAGGAAGGAAGGAAGGAAGGAAGGAAGGAAGGAAGGAAGGAAGGAAGGAAGGAAGGAGAGGAGAGAAAGAAAGAAGAGAGAGAGAGAGGTAGAGAGAGAAGGAGAGAGAGGAAGAGAGAGTGAAAGAGAGAGAGAGAGGGAGGGAAGGGAAAGGAAGGGAAGGGAAGGGAAGGGAAGAGAAAAGACAGCAGGATTCTCAGACACCAACTGCCCTTGCCTGACACAAGAAGAGATCACGTGCCTTAGATACTGATTCTTTTAGACTATATAGTCTTGGGACTCAAGAGAGTTTCAGCCACAGCAGTCCTCAGAGAAAACAGGGCATAAATGCAGGCATCCCACAGTGGAAACAGGAAAATCGTAGGATTATTGAGAGGGTGGTTGCAGAGAAGTGATTTCATTGAGGCTGCAAATCATAGATAAATACTGGGTCATCCTGTGGCCCAAAGAAACTCAGTTGGGTGCCAAGAGAACATGGAAACCATGAGATGTGTTCACCAACTGGTAAACAGCTGCACTAAACTCTCAAAGTAATCAGAAAATGGAAATGATGACTTCTCCTGTTCCTTTTGAAAACCAAGAGATTGGCTTCATCTTTCCCTTCATCAAAGAAATCACTTCTCTCCTTCAACTCTCATCCAATGCCTTCTTTTTATACCATTACTTAGAAGGGCAATGTGCCTAATGCACAGCTCAGGAAGAGATAGAAGGTCTGAATGTATCCTGATCCCGTCTCTGCCACTTACTAGCTCTTTGACCAAGACCATTTGGTCTGTCTCTTTTTTACGAAGACAAGGAAAGCATGATGTGATGGAGTTCCAAGAGCAGCCTGCCCTTTAAGCTCCCTTCCAGTTATAACAATCTCTCATTTGTTTCTTTCTTCCAGCCTCCCACTCCTCATTCCACTTCTTTTAATCTTTTTTTTTCCTTTCTCTGTTTTTTTCTTGCTTATAAAATCTAGCTCGTGTGAGTAATGTTCATATGCTCATGAATACAGTTGGATTTTTGTCATCTGTGATAATGAGAGATGGGTCATGTGGATAACCTCAAATTGCAAACACTGTTCATATATGTGACGGAGGAACATTCCAGTCTGACTAACAGTCTAATATTTGGTTTGGGCTGCACTTGCTAAGTATCCCTTAGTCGGGTCACAGAATGGGCATGGAGAGGAGGTTAACTGGGAAAGCCTTGGGAAGCAATAGGAACCGAGGCTGGGATAAAAACATTGCCCACGCGCACTCCACCAAGCCATGGCCTTCTTGAAAATCAAGCTTCATTGGTTTGTTGGATTAAAACTGCATCCTGTGTGTGTAGAGCTTGACTGGGGACTGGGGTAGAGGCTGTAGTAAGAGGACGTAGTCACCAGCCAGTGGATTTAGGAGGTTGAGTCTGAGGACCAAGTAGGGTCAGTATGCCAGTGCCAGAGTGGCTTTGCCAGCAGACAGAACCCTGTAGGGTTATAAAGCTCAGCCCACTTGCCCCAGCTTAGGATAACTCGAACGGACTTTCTCAGCCTCACAGCAATCTGGGTGCCTTTGTTGAGAATGAATTTCAGCTGAACTTCTTCCTTTGTCCAATTTCACTCCCATCTTCTCCTTCTGCCAGTGCTGATCTCAAGAAAACTCTGTTTAATGTTCTACAGGTTAATCTCATTCTCAGAGTCTGCTTCCTGGGAGCCCAGCCTGTGACATACATACAGGTTCACAATCTCTAATCCACAATTCTAAAATCCATAGTGCCCTGAAAACAGAAAAATGTTTCATGAGTTCGGAGCCATCATTCATTTGGGTGCAAAATATGACCTGAATCATTTGGAAGCTATTGAAAGTTTTTTGTATCTTAGTTTCATTGCAGAAAAATCGATGTGACTGATTAAATGGTACTGGTCCATATCCCACTGAAAGTATTAAATAACATTTAGCATATGACTGAATTACCTTTCCAAAGTCCAAATTTTAAATCCCAAAATACATCTGGCTCCATGGGTTTCAGATAAGGCAGTGTGGACTTATGCAGAGCCTATTTTGTAACTGACCTTGGTGCATCTGTTGTTTTAAGGGTTAATGTCATCATTATACATTTTGAAATCTAATAAATCAAGGTCTCACTCCCACCACTTCCATTCTTTTTCAAAATAATTTTCCCATTCTTACCTGTTTACTCCTTAAGATAAACATAAAAATCATTTTACCAAAATACCTCCCAAAATTGAGATTTTCATTGGAATAATATTAGGCATTAAAAATTAATCTGAGAAGAATTAATATCTTTAAAGTATTTAACCATCTTATCTAGGAACATGATATGTCTATCGCTTTGCTCATGCTTACTTTTCTGTAACTAGGTAAGTTTTGAAATTTCTTCAGATAAGCTCCACACATTATTTTATTAGAGTTGTTAGAGGGATTTAGCTTTTGGTTATAATTCTGAAAGACATTTTTGTTTTTAATTCTCCTAATTGGTTATCATTTGTTTATTAAAGAAAGTCTTTCCCTAATTTTACTTTCTGCTATCTCCCTTTCTGAAATTACATTAATTCTAAGAGCGTCTCAGTTGGGTTTCCTTGAATTTTTCTCTGTATTTAATTATGTCATCTGCAAATAATGATAATTTTGTCCTCTCTTAAAATATTCATTTACCCTCTTTCCATTTTATACCTCATTGTACTGGACAGTGTGTTCATAACAATGTGAAATAATGAAGGCAATGACAGGGATCCTGGTCTTGTTCCCAATTTGAGTTAGGATTGTCACTAGTGCTACACCATTAAGAATTATCCTAGGTGATATTCAATGACACTTTTTCTTAATCATTTACAGAATTTTTCTGTTCCTAATTTTCTAAGAGCTTCCTTATCATCTCTAAAAAATATAATTTATTATCTGTATTTGTTTATTTTAGAGAAGTTGTGGGTGTACAGAACAATCATGCTTAAAAGACAGGATTCCCATATACCACCCTATTATTAACGCCTTGCATTATGGTGTGGTATATTTAACACAATTGACAAAAGCACATTTTTATGACTGCACTATTAACTAATAGTCACTTTGTGTAGTGCAGTTCCATAGATTTTTTTCATATATATTTTGACATCTGGTGAAATTACTGTTTATCTCTTTTGAAATATTGATGTGATGTAAAACATTAACAGATTTCCTAATATCAAACCTGTATTAGTCAGCCAAAGGGGCGCTAATGTGAAATACCAAAAATGGGTTCGTCTTTATAAAGGGTGTTTATTTGGGGTAGAAGTCCACAGATACCAGGCCATAAAGCGTTAAGTTTCTTCTCTCACCAAAGTCCATTGCCACGTGTTAGAGCAAGACAGCTGCCGGCGTTTGCCAGGGCTCAGGCTTCTGGGGTTCCTCTCTTCCCGGGGCTGCGTTTCTCTCCGGGTTTAGCTCCTGGTTCCTCCACAAGGTCAGCTGTAGACGATCAGGCAAATGGCTTGCTTCTCTTCTCCTGGGGCCTTCTTTCCAACATCAAAACTGCTTCTCAAAAGACTGCTTCTCCTCTGTTCTTTGCCTTGCCTTTTATATTCAATTCCCCACCCACCAAGGGGTGGGGCTCAACGCCCTACTGACTGACATGGCCCA
>JAQZBX010011662.1:16640-42469 GCA_029593785.1 Cabassous unicinctus | reverse complement strand
GTCTGTTCGTGTCACTGCTCTCAGTTCTTCTGGGTATATACCCAGTAGTGGTATTGCAGGGTCACGTGGCAAGTCTATATTCAACTTCTTTAGGAACTGCCAAACAGTCCTCCATAGTGGTTGTACCATTTTGCATTCCCACCAACAGTGAAGAAGTGTTCCTATCTCTCCACATCCTCTCCAACACTTGTAGTTCTCAGTCTTTTTAATAGTGGCCATTCTGATAGGTGTAAAATGATATCTCATTGTAGTTTTGATTTGCAATTCCCTAATCATGAGTGACATCGAGCATTTCTTCATGTGTTTTTTTACCATTTGTATTTCTTCTTTGGAGAAATGTCTATTCAAGTCTTTCGCCCATTTTTTAATTGGGTCATTTGTCTTTTTATTGTTGAGTTGTAACATCTCTTTATTTATCCTGGATATTATACCCTTATCAGATATGTGATTTCCAAATATTTTTTCCCATTGAATTGGCTGCCTTTTCACCCTTCTGACAAAGTCCTGTGAGGTGCAAAAGTGTTTAATTTTGAGGTGGTTCCATTTATCTATTTTTTCTTTTGTTGCACGTGCTTTGGGTGTAAGGTCCAAGAAACCACCACCAACTACAAGGTCTTGAAAATGTTTCCCTACATTTTCTTCTAGTAGTTTTATGGTCCTGGCTTTTATATTTAGATCTTTGATCCATTTTGAGTTGATTCTTGTATAGGGGGTGAGATAGGGGTCCTCTTTCATTCTTTTGGTTATAGATATCCAGTTCTCTCAACACCATTTGTTGAAGAGACTGTTTTTTCCCATTAGCGTGGGCTTGGTAGGTTTGTCAAAAACCAGTTGACTGTATAGGTGAGGGTTATTTCTGGGTTCTCAATTCTATTCCACTGATCGATGTGTCTATCTTTGTGCAATAGTTACTCTTAAATGTGATATCCTTAAATACTGCAACATGAAACTAATACAACTTATGCCATATGATAAGGGGAAAGGTTAGGGAAGAAAGAAAGCAAAGATATTTGTTTTTTGTACATATACAAACATACTCATAACAAAACAAGGAAGAAATATTCATAGCCATTACAGTCCTTGTTTCTGTAACTGGTCACATAGTCAAAGTTCATATTTATCACTACCTTCTTCCACTACCCATTCATTCCATGTTCCCTTTACCCTCAGCAAACACCTCAGCTGGCTGGGGTGACATGGTGGGGTGACCTAAACTTTCATTACTGAAGATTCTGGACCATTGTTAGTGCTGCCTGGATTGGGTTGTTGCAATTGACTTTAAGTTGCAATTGACTTTAATCACAGGGCTTGGTAGTACTAAGAGACACCTTAGGAGATCGCCTGTATTCCAGACAAAACTCTATCTCCACTGTGTAGTTGCAGTCCTAGTTCTCCTTAACAATAAGGACCAATTACCCCAGCCAGTACAGTAATTCCCTTCTTTGCCTGTTGATTCAGAGGCACAAGGAGCCCAAAGTGGCCAGGTGGCAGTTTTAATTTCCAGTTCAATGGAATCATTATGTTCCCCAGTGGAAGCACTTCTCGTTTTGGAAATAAGACCTATGGACCAGTAGAGCAGGGACAGGTTGCAGGGACAGAAAGCAAAAATTTTCCTAGTGAATCACTAGGGAAAATAGTGAGTGGTGCCATTCCCATTTCCACCCCTTGATTCCTGGACCCATGAATCCTGGCTATGGGGGAAACAGCACCATATAGTAGATGCTAATTTAGAGCATACACAGCCTCTTGAAGAACATTGCCCCAGTCCTACAAGGTATTGTCACCTAGTTGGCACCATAATTGAATCTTCAAAAGGATATTCCACTGTTCTATCAATCCAGCTCCTTCAGGATGATGGAGAACATGGTAAAGAACAGTAAATTCCATGAGCATGTGCCCATTCCTGCACATCATTTGCTGTGAAGTGTTTTCTTTGATCAGAAGCAATGCTGTGTGGTATACCATGGTGGTGGATAAGACATTCAGTAAGTTCACAGAAGAATTCAATTTCCCACTGATATCATCATCATCCCATATGTCTCCATCCCAATCTTCGGGGTTCCCTCCTTTCTAATCAATGCCCTAACTTTAACAGCAGACCACACTGCAAGGTCGAGATTTTAGTTTCCCTTGTAACTCTGCTCCTCTTACAATGAAATTCTGAATCTGTTTTTCAGAGATCTCAAGTTTGCAGCTGCATGAAACAAGATTTTCTTTCAGAGCACACATAAACTTTCAAGTCATTCATGTAGCACTTAAGTTACAATTTTGAAGCCTTCAGCTCAACCCTTTCTTTTGTAACTGTATCCAGCATATTTAGGAACAGCCAGCCAACATCACTGTAACTTTTAATTTCACAAATATCTGTTAAGATGTTAAAATCAGTCTCACCCAGAGACTTGCCATTTATAAGCATTTCTGTAACCATATCCAGTAGTGATGTTTTGTGTATCTTTATTGCCAACTCATGCCATGGACTGTCAGTGGCCCTTTGATTATTGGAAAGAGAGGCATTAGTGCCCTTGAATCTAATAAGAGTAGAGAGCCAATTGCAAAAATCCCAGAATCAATTCAGAAATCCCATTTTTAAGATTCTGTTTCTCAAGAATCACTCCTGGTACCAAGTTATATTATTTAGAGTTCTCTAGGGAAACAGAACTGACAGGAAATATCTGTAAATAGTATGAGCTTTTATAATATTGTCTCATGTAACCATGGTGATGCACAAGTCCAAATTCTGTAGGGCAGGCTGCAAACCAGGGACTCCAATGAAGGTCACTGATGAGTTCCCAGGAGATGCTGTCTGTCTGAAGTACAGATGGGAATTCACTGTGAATGCTGAAATCACTTCCCCTTTCAAGGCCTTCAACTGATTGGTTGAGACGCCACTCATTGTCGATGGCAAGTTCCTCAGTTGACTGTAGAGGTAACCAGCATCTATGCAATCAACTCACTGATAATTAAAGTCTATGAAATGCCCTTGTATTACAATTAGCCCAGTGCTTGCTTGACTAAACAACTGGGCGCCATTACCTGGCCAAGTTGACACATTAGCCTAATCATCACATTTTCTGCAGTTACTTCCTGCTGATTAGGAGTCAGGAAAATCTTCATATCATTTTGGAGGATGCCCTAGGCATAAACTCACAAAAACAATATAGGCAATAATGACAAGCATATGGCAAGCAAAATAATGACCGTACTTGAGAGCCATTCTTTTATCTTGTAAGTATGTTCATTCATTACTTAGAAAGTGAGTCAAGTTTGCCAAGACTTTTAACATGTTCAAGATCTCTCTGTATATAATCTAGGATAGAGAAGATATTATCATAGGTATCAGGTATATAGGTACAGCACTTAATACTAATCGATGCATAGTTTCTCTTTGAGCTGCAGTTAATACTTAAGCTCCAGGTTTGTAATACCTTACATGTTGTCTCTCTGTGGGAGCAGGCCCTAATGCCAATTGTGTCTGTTTAGGTTCTACTCACATTACTCAGGTAATTATTGCTCTACTTGGTATAGCTGTCACACAACCAGCAAGCTGCAGCACCATTGGTCCTGGAGTGAACAGGAAATGTAGTCTCCAATGTTTCACTGGCCTGGTGCATAGTGCCCTCCAGCACTATGAAACAGAGCCAGTCTGGAGGCAATATATTCTAGTGATATAGAGCCATCACTGGCTGCTGCTGGAGTCTGAAACAGCAATGTATTTCCATTTACTTCAGTAGGATGACCAGGAGATTTGGTAGATACTTTTATTGTTTTAGGGGTCATAGTGACTAATCTTGTCAATAACTCAAATGAGGAGGCACCATGCAGGGACTGGAGCCCTGGTTTAAATGCACAAGAGAGTTTGTCAATAATGAAGTCTATTCCTTTTAATTTTTATACACTTTCTAAATACTTCCAAAGCAATTTATAACATATCAAATGAACTTAACTATTTTCAGTATTTTACTTTTTACTTTTACACTCTTACCATGATTCTGTTAATTAACAGGCATTTTACTTTAACAGTATAGGGGGAAAGTACTTTCTCAATTATTTTATGAAAACCTAAGATTCCCAATGGAATCAAGATTGTCTTCCCCCTACTACCAGCTTAACACGTAGATTAAGGTGGCCTCTCACAGATTTCCCTGTTATGAAGTTACTTTTTGTTATCAATATCAGTTCAGGTTTCTAATTAATAATGGCTTCCTGGAATTAGCCAGGAAGTATTGAAATACTTCAGCTTAGAAAATGCTTTTACAAACTTCCTATAACCAACCATAACCACATAGACTAGTTACTTCACCTTTAAATAAGCTTATTAAATTACAGTTAGCAACCAGTGAAATTTACTTTATCCATGTAAGTCTTGTCTTACATTCTTCATTCTATTCTGTGAAAAATA
The DNA here is from genome assembly GCA_029593785.1 of Cabassous unicinctus. Classification (NCBI taxonomy): domain Eukaryota; kingdom Metazoa; phylum Chordata; class Mammalia; order Cingulata; family Chlamyphoridae; genus Cabassous; species Cabassous unicinctus. Next base: position 38,070 of record JAQZBX010011662.1, on the reverse strand, counting down.
GTCATTTCACTTTAGGACAGATCTACATTTTCTTCTTTAACTTAATTTCATTAAACATAAACTTACAATTTGCATCATCTTAAGGATTTAATAAATATAATGCTAATTTATTTTATTAGTATCCTATAAACCCAGGGAGATTACACCCAAGCCAATAAAATTGAAGCAATTATAGTTTATGCAAGAAATGTTCTTTTTCCCTTCTCCACAGGAGGCTAAAATCCTTTTTTAAAAGTAATATTCTAAAATTGTGATTAACCTTAGAAGCATTCTGATGCCAGGTTCTGGAATATAATTGTTTAATTTGTTTTTAATCATAATTTAGAAAAATCTTTCCATAGCTTCCAAGGACTTTTTCTTTACTTTCTGAAATTTGGCAATTGGATTATTAATTGTTCTCATTCCAAGGCTGTTAAAAGGTTTAAATTGGGTTATTACAGGACAAACTAAGCAAACCAAGGTTTATTCTGTAACATTTTCTCTGTCCTTATTATTCTTAATTTCATGGCTTACTAGACAGAGTTTTAAGCTTAACTTACATTTCCCTATCTTATCACAACTATCATAATAGCAAGTCTACTAAGGTTGGGGCTTGTCTCAAAGTAACCTTTCCCCCTAGCTCTCTCAAAGAGAAGGCCATGGGGAGGGCAGGGTAGGTCAAGATGCTTAGAATAAACTTTTTCTTCTTCCAATAGTTTCTATATTCAGATTTCTATATGATGTTCCATCCTGCTTAGCTTCTCTAATTTGGGCTCTAGGAATATGTGTTTACATATATAAGCACTTATTTAATTTATAACAATTTGGATAGAGCTCTTTTAAGAATTTTCATTTATTAATTTGATATTACCATCCAGAGGTATGAAAATAAATACTAATGTTTCTTATAATTTTCATTCTCTTACAAAATAAATTTAACTGTAAAATAACATTATATTCAAAAGATCTCTTTGAAGGCTATTTCTGATTATTCTAATCTGCACTGTGACCATGAAGTTTTACCCACATTTTTTTTCTTTTTAGTCATTGGCTTATAAACAAATTGTTCCCAATACTTTAAAATGCAATCTACAACATTTTCCTTTACTTCAGAGCTCTGCTTATTTCCCATTTTGACTTTGACAGACCTCGAATGAGCAACACCAATTCCAGTACATTTTACGAAAGCCAAGTACTTACTGAGGTCTTTGAAATCTCAGGGAAAACTGGTTTCTCTTATCCTGCTGCTTTCAGTATCCTTGACACTTGGGGTAGGAGAGCCCCCACTCCTCAGTTCTCAGAGATAACAGGAGTCCTGTGGTTGTTGGACTGGAAGAATAGATATCCAATCCTGAGGATCAAAGATTCCACTGGGCAGCGATCTCAAAATGTCCTCGGGTCTGACCTGGGGTGCCAAGTTGAAGGAAACCCTGCTGGGTCCCTCTGGGTTCTTGTCTGGAGCAAATGAACTGGAGTCCACACCAGGATGGTCATGAGAGAAAGCATTTTTATTAACGCCAGTGGAAGGACAGCAGACAGGGATGTCTTAAATCTGCCTTCCCCTGAATCATGGGAAGCAGAAGTTTCTATGGATTCAAACAGGGGAGGGCAAAGTAGTTATCACCACAATGGCAAATATATACAAGGGTGAGGCTAGTCTTTAAATAACCATAAACAAAGGTAAGTTTAGTCTAGAATTACCATCACAATAGTAAGCATTCACAAGGGTGAGGCCAGTCTCTAAATAACCATAAACAAAGGTAAGTTTAGTTTAGAATTACCATCATAATAGCAAGTCTACTAAGGTTGGGGCTTGTCTCAAAATAACCATAAACAAAGGTAAGTTTGGTCTAGGATTACCATCAAAGTAGTAAGCACACACAAGTGTGAGGCTAGTCTTGAAATAACCAAAAGCAAAGGTAAGTTCAGTTTAGAATTACCATCACAATAGCAAGTCTAGACCAAATTTAGCCAGTTTCAGCAATTTCAGACATTATCTTTTTTGCTGTTTCATAATATAAAGACATCATTAATGATTTTGCCTTAACTACTAGTTACAGTTTCTAGTAAATTTTCACTTCAAAACAAATTGGTTGGGGGGAAGCTTGACTAGCTACGTGGCTGCAGGTGCTCAGAGGCACCGTAGCCAAAGGTGGCCTCTGAGGGGCCTCTGGTGGGACCAGCCGGTGTCCTACCTTGCTTAGAGTTGCCAACCTACAGTGCTGCTTGTGCTCTGGTGAGAAGCCACTATTCCTGCTCGCTGGCCGGACCTCAGTGGAGGCACATTGCGTTGTCTCAGTGCTACCTCAACAGGAAACGCACTGGCATCGATGCAGAGCTTCTGCACTATTCAGAGAATGATGGTATGGTTCCTGCTTAGGAAAGCCACAGGCAGAAATTCATCACTCAAAAGAGTGTTTCCTGACCTTTTAGGTGTCCCCATTGCATATGACAACATCAAAGTAGTGGGTGAACTGGGAGATATTTATGATGAACAAGGGCACACTCATCTCAACATTGAAGCAGGTTTTGTTATTTTCTGCCTTGAACCAGGGCAAAAGCTTATGGGTACAGTTAATAAACTGTCTTCCAGCCACATTGGCTGTTTAGTACACAGGAGTTTCAACACATCCATCCCTAAACCTGAGCAGATGCTGGCTGAGCAGTGGCAGACCCTAGAGATAAATGTGGGTAACAAACCAGATTTTGAAATATTTCATTAAGACTCAGATGCTGCTGGAATATTCTGTATTCAAGGAAAATTAAATATCACTAGTTTGCAATCCAAGTGCTCTGAACTATCTAAAGAAGTAATGGAAACCAGCACTGAAGAAGCTGTTGAAAAACCTCCAAAAAAGAAAAAGAAGAAAGACCCAGAGATTTATGAAGTGGAAGATGTTACCACAGAACTAGAAGATTTTGCAGATGTCACCACAAAGGTAGAAACAGACATACAGACAAATAATAATGTGGATGGCCTCTGGGAGGAAGAGCCAAAGAAGAAGAAAAAGAAGAAAAAAGGCACCAGGATGATCAGGACCAAGACCCTGTTTTCTAAGGCAGTGTGGTTACCAAAGTGACCATAAAAAGAAAAAAGGAAAAGAAAGCACAATGAGGATGCTGAAGTTACCCCAATTTTAGAACACTTACCAAAATAGAGAAAAGTAATTTTCTTAAGTGCATTTTTAAAACGATTCAGTTTTTGAAAGTTTAATTTATACACAATAGATATATAAATGTTTTAAATGATATGAAATGCATGTGCTTTCCAGTAGTTTCTAAAACAAGATACACTTAATTAGGAGTTTTTGTGTGCTAAAATTACACAACTGAGTATAAATTACTTAAGGTAAAACCAATCTTATTACAGTGTCATTCTATTATGTAAGAATAAAAAGGTAAGAGGCACTTTTGCTCTTGACTCCTGAATTCTTCAAGATCATATACTAAATGAAATTACTTCTATAATCTCAAGATTAGCAAAATGACATTATAATACAATATTATTTCTATCATTAAGAAATGGGTTTGTTGTTGTTTGAGGGGTAATAAGCCATGATATTGCATGCCCTTTTATTTCACTTTTTAGAACAGGACATTTTTACCAGTTGTAGGTTTTCCTACAACAGTATTATATTTTTGTTGTTCAAAATGGTCTGCCAAAGAAGCCTCAATCAGTCTGCTTGAGTTGTATGTTGGAGGAAGGAGTCTGATGAAGACAGAATAAATGTGATTCAAACTAGTGGGAAATTTCATGATTACTTTTTAATGATTGGGCTAGGCTATTAGAAATTGTTCTGAAAAGAAAACGGCTGTTCAGTTTTCATTGAGAAAATGTATGCTGTATCTTGAGAAGTTGGAAAACACTGATTATGAAATGACAAGCTCATTTAACAACTATTTCATCATTTACTCTGTGTACAATGAGAAACAAGGTAGATGTAGTTCCTTCCCTTATGGAATGCCATAGGAGAGACAGATGCATATGCACAGTGTATATATAAAAAAGAAAATACAGACAATAATTAGAAATTGTTATGAAGAAAAAGAAGATTGATTGTCTACTTACTGTTGTTTTATCTGCAGATAGATGAATGGTTGAATTAACTCCCATAGTCAGCCATATTTGTTGCCATTTTTCTAATACCAGACAGTGCTGGCCTCACATGGCTTTATATAATAAATTCTGCTGGTTGTATATCTAGATGTAAATCTATGATAGGACATAGAGTTTGGAGGGTGGCAGACAGTCACACTCTGTCTTTAAAAGTAGAAGTATCAGACAGTGGAACGGTATAGACAAGTATCTTTCCAGACAGTTTAGATAATGTGTTTGTGAGCCCTTGAAATATGGCTAGTCTAAATTGAATACTCTTAATGTAAAATACTCAAGAGATTTTGAAGATGTATGAAAAAAGAATGTAAACTTAAATTCTATGTTGTTGAAATCATAGTATCTTTGATATAGTAGATTAAAATATTAAATTTAATTTAAAAAAAACCAACAAATGGGCACTTTTTGTTTATCAACTAAGCAACTGAAACTATTTTATTAGAAACATTAATGTTGCTAAGTTTTTCCACTTTTGCAGCAGTTGAAGTAATTTCATTTGTGATTTCTTTTTTACAAAACAAATCTAATTACAAGATAGTATTGAAATTTAAAGACTCATTTTTAGATTATTCTACATAGTTATACAATTTATACTATGGCCATGCAACATTGCAATGAAAATTAATTTCTTTTTTCAAGGGGATCTCTTCCAAGTTTAGGCCAATTATCCAATATGCAACCCAAGGAGACATAGCTGGCACATTCTGAGAGTTTCCCAACTCAAAATACAAAAGTAGCAGGTGAACCCCAAATATGATTTACAAACTTCTAGACATGAGCAGATAGAAAAAGTTAGAGTAAGCACAGATTAGAACAGAAGAAAGAATTTTACACACTTGCTTAGCATAGGGAAAGACCCAACTTTAGAATCATCTTCACCCAAAACGTCCAGTGTCTTCCCACAGCAGAAACCTTGCCCCGATCCTCCAGCCTTGATCCTCCAGGGAAATCCCCGGGCAGCTGCTAAGCATGGAGCTGAGGGATCCAATGAAGACTTGCAGCTGATGAGACGCAAATCAGGGCTGCTCTGGGGGCTGCATCCCCATTAGTTACCTTTCACAAGGTGTATTAGTCAGCCAAAGGGATGCTGATACAAAATACCAGAAATTGGTTGGTTTTTGTAAAGGGTATTTATTTGGTGTAGAAACTTACAGTTACCAGGCCATAAAGCATAAGTTACTTCCCTTACCAAAGTCTATTGCCTCATGTTAGAGCAAGATGACTGCAAGGGTTCAGACTTCCTGGGTTCCTCTTTTCCCTGGGATCAATTCTTTCTGGGCTCAGCTGCTCTGCTCTCTGCCGTGCGTTTACTTCCGGGGCTCCAGCTCAAAAACTCCAGCATCAAAACTCCAAAAACTGTCCTCTGCCATGTCTTTTCTCTGTGAGTTCCTGCCCACCAAGGGGTGGGGACTCAATGTCCTACTGACATGGCCCAATCAAAGCCCTAATCATAATTTAATCACGCCCAGAGGAACGGACCAATTTACAAACATAATCAGTACTTCTTTTTGGAATTCATCAATAATATCAAACTGCCACATAAGTCCTGCAGGCATTTTCATTGGATGGAAAGAGGCTGTGATTTGGGTGTCACCTGCTAGACTGGGCTACCAAGAAAGGGGTCATTTAAGATATCTTTTTCCTTTCTGAGAAGGGATTTTCCCTGTGCTCCAGGGTTTCCTTATGCATAGCACAATCGATAAGAACCCTTCAGACTCTCATTCTGATATAGAGCCATAAAAAGCTGGACATAGGGTATTTCTAGCCATTTTCCTTCTCTCTTACACAAGAGGTCTAACTGGAATATGGGGTTGTAATTGAGGGTCCCATTATCCTAGGGGAGGGTGACTGCATTCGTCAGTCTTAGTGGTGTCCCACTCTTAGACCTAATCAAATGGAGACCCAGGGATCAGTAACCCTTACTGCTGGGCTGGACATCCCCAGGGTCCTTTAGGTCTTGGGAGACATCTGGATCCAGCTCCCAGACAAGCTACCAAGCCAGACTTCCTCCCTAGGAAAGGGGCTGGCTAGAGTCTCTTCTTTTAGCTCACTTTTGCAGAGGTCTTAGGAAGTGGCTATGAGAAAGACTTTACGATTGACCAAATGACTAGGGACTGTCATTTTATGGCTGCTGTCAGGGACTGAGGTTTGCAGTTAAACCAGACACCAAGAAGCCAGAGACTGATTGTTCTTTGGCTTGCAGGTGAATAGCCTTGGGGGCCCTGGAGGTAATGAATTAACAAGGTCTCAGGGCCTCCAAGGGACTGAGGAAGTGACAAGCAATTGGGCATGGCCATGAGTGGGACTCTTGTGGTCCTCACTAACAAATACATTTTCCATTTCTGAGGCATTCACAGGCCCAACAATGAGAAGGACAGGAGTAGTCGGAAGATTGATGGCATCCTAACTTAAAAGGGTCAACTACTGGCCTGAGGAGGTGCCACAACAGGTAGTAGTTATATTCTGAGCGAAGGCATAAGGAAAGGATAGGAAAACCACAGGGAAGGTGGGGTAGGGAGTGAGAGAAGAGTACGAAGGTGGAGTATGAGGCAACAGGTAGTTATGGGTCCTCTCCTTTGGGCTCCTACACGACTCAGACCACATGCCTAGTCAGGCCTCACAAGCAGCTTTACCCATCATCCAGGTTCTTTTTGAATCTGCAAGGTGTGGGGACTAGCCCCTGCCACCTCTGAAGAGGAAGCTGGAGAAACTTTGTCAGGCTGAGATTATGCCCTGCGGAGACAAGACCAAGACTCGAGAGGTAGAACTGACAGGCTTAGAGAAGGGAGGGTGCAAGAGAAGTGACAGAAACCACCAGAAGTTGTGTTGGAGAATGTTACCACGTGGTGAGGAGAGATTTGGGGGCCTGGTAGACTCCCAGCAGACTCCTACATGACTTGGGTAATGTCCCCAATCAACAGTTTCACCTGCTGCCCAGAGCCTCCTTGAATCTGCATGGCATGGGGACTAGCCCCTGCCACCTCCGAAGAGGGAGCCAGAAAGCTCTGGATAGACTGAGATTATGTCCTGCGGGAGCCAATCCAGAAACCCATTTGAAATGGCAGGAGGAAATGGCGCAAGGAAAGGGTGAATGGACAAAAGCAGGAGAATGGAAATGGTGGGAAGAAATGGTGGACAAACAAAAGAGGGTATAGACAGGCTCTGATTAAAAGCCTAGACTCGCCAGTCTTCGTTGGGTGGTGGGGAGTGTTACCAGTTCTCCTGGCTGACTTGCCAAAGATGTTGCCAGTGGTGGGTTTCCAGGTTCGTGGCCATGTTGCAAGAAAGAATTCAAAGATGTACCATAGGTTAAGTAAGCAAGTAAAGCAAGTAAAGGGTTTAATGAGAAATGAAAGAAAGCAAGAGTACACACTGGAGACTTGAGTTCAGGTGTGCTCAAGGGTGAGATGTGCCCTGGCGTTGGGGCTACAGCTTTATTTAAGGCTAGCCTCCCCGCTCCCTTCCTTCCTCCATGTAAATGGAAGGCTTGTGAGTTACACCATTCCCATTGGTTCTGAGTATGCAGAAAAGAAGGTTTGGAAACGCAACATTTTCATTGGTTTTGAGTGTCTGCCATCCTGAGTGAAGGTCAGGGGAGAGGTTACAATTGGGCTTCTCATCTATTATCTTCAGGTATTCAGCCTTGGGCAGTTAACTCTTCCCTTGTTGGTGGGACTTTCAGCTGTCAGGAGCAGGCAAAGACGGGCTACTGCCAGCAGGAGTTTTATACAGAACTGACTGTTTTGTCCTTATCTCCTTAGTTCTTTCCTACAGCACCCTTTTCCCCCTCAGGTCCCTGTTCTAGCCTGCCTCAATGGGAATAATAAGAATATCTTCCTATAGGATTTTTCTGAGGAATAAATAATGTAAAGTGAGTAGAATGATGTAACATAAATAAAATGTTCAGCACAGTACCAGGCAAAAAATTTATAAAACAATGCTGGCTGCTACCACTACTGCCACTGTTACTATGGGTATTATTTCTTGCTATCTTACAGTACATAATTCTTGTTGCTGAATCACTATTTTAAAATCAAGGCATTGAACTTCATTATTTATTTATTATTCCTAATTCTAATTTACCAAAGTGTCTTTGAATTCTATTCCTAACTTAAATATTGACCAACAATATTTTGTGACTCCTCTGTTCCTGCTCCTACCTTTTTTCTTTCAATGGTCTCCATTCTTTGTTGTCTTTGTTTTCCAGGGCTACAGCTGTAGAGCACTAAAAAACTACCAAGTGTTCAGTAATTTATTTATTCATTCAACAAATGTTTTTTGTGGTCCTATTGTATGCTAAGCACTTTTCTGGGTGTTGAGGGTATAAACTCATGCAGTTTACATTCTAGTAAGTAGGTGAGAGGAGAAAGGCTATAAACAAGGTCCCTGTTTTCACAGGACTTACTTGCTCTTGGTGTTCAAGGAACAGCAAGGCTACAGCAAACTGAGCAACAAAGGGAGAGTGAATGAAGTGAAGGCAGATAAATAGTTGGTGACTAGATCATGTAAAGTCTAGTAGCCCATGGTAAGAACTTTGGATTTTATGATGAACATGGGACGCCATTGGAGAATTTTTAGCAGATGATTGACATGGCCTTTATTTTAAAATTCTCTTTTGGGCTGCCATTAAGAGAATAGATTGTGAGAAAGGAAAGATGGGCAGGGATACCAAGCAAAACATGTTGTACTTGGACTTGGGAGATAGTGATGGAAATGGTGAGAAAAGCTCAGATTCCAAATATATTTCACATTTAGAGCTAAATGATAGTTTGCTTGTGGAATGTAAGATGAGGGCAGTCAAGGAGCACTCTGATTTTTCTCCTATGCAATGGAGTTGTCCTTTACTGAGATAAAGATGACTGCTGGGGGAGCAGGGTTGTGGGGATGGATGAAATCAAGAGTTTGATTTGAAACATGTTAAGTTTTAGATGTGTATTAGACATACAAACAGATATAGTGAGTAGGTATGGAAGTCCAATTCCCATTTTGAGACTTTTAAGTTTGCTGATGTTGAAACAGGTCTACTGGCTTTTCTTCTATCATATATGCTTTTAACTTTTACTGTAGGAATAGTGTATAAGATGCATTCTATTTGTTTGTCAACACATCATATGAAAGTGCAAGACTGATTTTCACCAAATTTGAGGTTATGTTTGGGATGGCCTAACTGAAACTAAAGATTCCAAGATATGATAATCCCTCAGGGCAGCTGAAACTAGGGCACAATAAGAAGTCTATGTGACTACTCTCTAGGAAAAACATGATAAAGACATCAAAACACAATGGGTGGGAATAAGCAAGCAATGGCTTCTAAGGTACAGGGACTCCAAGTGGCAGCTGATTTACAATTGGCTGCTTCCCACATGGGCAGCTCTGGGTACATACTACAGAGAAAGCAAAAGCAGCAAATTATTAATTTCTCTTTACTTATTTCTTTTTATCACAATGCATTCATTATGAGGAAATGGACATGACAAAATAAAAGTTACTATGTTAAACTAATGAAAATATTTGCAATAACCTCAACTAATTGCAAATACAAACCCAAAGGAAAACTGGGTTGTATTACAGTTTCTAAGGAAACTATTGGACCCAGCCACTGTGCTGTGTTTAGAACTCAGCATTCTTTCTTGCCATTCTCCTTGCTTCCAGAACCTCTGTATCCACTTCCTTCTGCTGCTTCATCCAACTTGGATAACAAATGTAGAAGCAATGCCAATTTTTATGTTTGTGATTAGTGTAGCTAATTCATTTATTAAACTGTAAAGAGACATCCAAGTAAGAGGAAGCTATATACTATAATTGAAGACATATAACATTCACTCAAACTATAATATAGTTTCTAAAGAATACATACATATATGTAGCTATATAAATAAAGCATATATATTTATACATAAGACATAAATATAATATAAATATGCATGAATATAAATATAGTCACTATACTGTCAACAGAAAGTATTTAAGGTAGGTTGCATAGACTATCAGAATCTGTCATATATCATATTTGTTTTTAGTGCACCCAATTGCCCTAATGATTACGCTAATGGAAGCAAGCTGATAAGCTGCAAGCTGCCTCTAGAAAATTGGGCATTAAGACTGGTTTGGATGCCTTCCAGGAAAAGAAGTAAACAGAGAACAATTAAGGCTTATTTGCATAGTTGTAGTTATATTAAATTAAAATGTACCACATGATTTTTAAACTTCTGATTTAAAATTTCAAACATAATTTCTCAGTTTTAAGTGTAAAGAGTGCCTCCTCTAAAGTGTTCCTAAAATTAAGAGAATATTTAGTAGCATGAATAACTATGATAGAACCCTTCTTTTGCCTGGGTGATAAATGAAGAATGTCAGTCCTTCATCTAACTTCTTTCAGAAGTACTAGATTTACAAGAAAAATGCAATCATATTTTTATTTTCTTAAGTGCTTTCAGAAGGTTTCATTAAGCATTTATTAACTGTACTGTGCTCACGCTTTACCTCAGACTTAATGTTAAATACATTGCTTGTGTGCTGTGAAGACCTGAAAAGTTTATTTTAAATGGGAAAGAAATAAACCATTTCTTGAAAGACAGAAGAAATACAGAACTGAGAAATTTGCATGTTTACTTGCCATAAAAAGTAAATAGCATTTTTTTAAAGAGGAGAAAAATCAAATACTTTTCTCCCTCAACCAAGTAAAAAAACAGTTACTTGGGGCTAACAATGAGAAGTATAACAGAGACAATAGCAGAGACTTGGTGCTGGATATTGTTGCTATGAGGCTTAATTCAACACTGTGTGTGAGACAATATCCTGGCCCTGAAGCTCTGCTACTTTCTAAGGTGTAGAAAGCATGCAGTGCTGGAGGCCATGTGATCTAGGACTTCAAATGCCAGGCTGTAGAGATCACCTATAATTTGGTAAGCCATGATGAACAACTGAAGATTTGAAAAAATGAACTCTTGGGAAAGGAGTTCAATAAATTTGCCAAGGGTGAAGAACTGGTAACTAAAATATTTTAAATGAGGACTTCAAGAGACAGCATGGGAGCAGATGTGGCTCAAGCAGTTGAGCACTCACCTCCCACGTGGGAAGTCCCCAGTTCAGGTTGCAGTGCCTCCTGAAAAAAAAAAAAGGCAGCATCTAACTCAGGCATGATGTGCTAGTAATTTTTAATCTGTAATTGGACTTTTAAATATGGGGTCCTAATTGATGTATCAGAGAGTTTTTAGATGCAAGTGAAATCTTAGAGGTGAGTGAGAATTTGTGGTAAACCTGGTCAGTGGTTTTCAAACCTTTTTATTTTAATAGTGAGCACTTAAATATAAAAATAAAAAATGAAGCAACCATTCACAAGGTCTCATTAAGACTAATGAAAGCAGAGCTGAGCTGGTTGACCTGGGGATGGGGATTGGAGGTACTGTCATGTCTTAGTGTGATCCTGAAGCATCTCAGCACAATTCTATGGCTCTGCCCAACACAAAGTGGGCGGAGGACTTCTCCAGTTTCTCTCTATTCCCTCATCTATGATAAACCACCTGACTTTCATGAAGCTATGTCTTTAGACCTTGGCAAGTCTTCAAATTAGTCAATAGCACCACAGTATATATTCCTGCCCTCCCTCCCCCAAAATACAGCATATTATAATTTTATTAGAGTAAATATACACATGATAAGTAGAAAACTACACTTTCATCCTGAAAATGACAGTGCTGGGTAATTCCTTAGGCTCACCTGTTGCTTACATGCCTTGTTCTACCACAACAACCTTGATTAATAATGAAATGGTTCAGATAGAATCCTTTGTATAGTCTTTTCTATAACCCATTTTTTTGGTTTAGTGTTAGATCTAGTATTTCACTCTAAAATATGCCTAAGCATAATAGAAACTAAATACAACACACAATTTCATTCTTACCGCTAAAAATTGCTATTGAAAAATAGTGAATGCATTTGTGAAGTTCACGTCAATTTTATATGTCTTCTTAAGGTATGATGAAATTCTTGAATCTATGAAATATCAAACTTGAGCAATTTAAAGCTGTCCATGATTTTTAAAAACACACGACATTCAGATACACAAGCACAGATAAACATAAGACTTTCTCTAAGTAGTTTGGAAATGCTTCACAGATAATTCTTTATCATCCATGTTAATGAAGGGCAGATGATCCTAATTTAGTTAATGGCTTTAATTTTCCACCTTGCCAAATATTTTACTGATCCCACTGCTAAATAATTTAAGTTTAACTTCCTCTTTCTCCCTTTGCTTCACCCTCTTAAAGAACTAGTGAATAATAAAAACATAAAATTGGGCAAAAGATCTAGAAAGGACAAAAAAGAAATTCTGAATCGTTCATAGCCTGTATGATCAATAGGTGACTATCCTATTTCATCTCATAATTCTCTTGTGAGCTAGAATGGGAAGATGCAATTTGCTAATAAGGAAAGAGGCAAAAAGAATATATTCGCTATGCTAATTCCACATGATTTATCCAATGTCACCCTGAGCTAAGGCTCAGCATAGAACTGAGTGATTATTGAGATAATCCAAATAGGGCATTGGATTACTAAAGAAGCACATGGATCTCCTCAGAAAATTTAAAAATAGAATTGGTGCTCATATTCGCTTTGTATAGAGATAATTTCATCCAAAGACATGATTATTAACTCTGGAGAAAATAAGTGATTTTTAAAATAGCATTAAGTACTTCAATTAAAATTCAAATGTGTTTGTTGCACACTTAAAGCATTATGCTGGATAGGTGCTAAAGGGCAGCAACACATGGGCCCCTACCTTCAAGGGACTTCAACTCTCAGAGAGAGTATAAAATGTATGTGAATAACTATTAAATGCTTATAGCAACATTGGTGCTGCAAGAGAGATACAAAAAAGAGGGAGTAATTACATTCAGCAGAATCTGATAAAAAGAAGAGTAGTAAGTAGAGATACAGATGAAACAAGACTGGACATGAGTAGATAATTATAGAAGCTATATAATAGGTGCATGGGGGTTCATTACACTACTTTGTCCATTTTTTATATATTTTATTTTTTCATAATAAAAAAATTTCTCACAAAGGATTCATGAAAGAAGTGACACTTGAGATAGACCTTGACAAAGGGCATTATTTTTAAAAAATATATTTTTATTGAAGTTTATCATTTATACATGAACATACATAAACAATAAGTACATAGTAAAGGTTGTGAACTTACAATATAAACATGCATAATATCCCATACATCATCTCTCCACCAACACCTTGCATTGTTGTGATATATTTGTTACAAACTATGCAAGAGCATCATCAAAATATTCCTAGTAACTATAGTCCATTCTTACATTTGTGTATTTTTCATCCAACCCACCCTATTTTTAAAATATGTTTTTATTACAGAGGTTGTGAACTTACAAAACAATCATGCACATGTGTAGAATTCCCATACAGCACCCCTTCACCAACACAACACACCGTGGTGGAATATTTGTTACAGATTGTGAGGCAATATCATCAGACTGTTACCACCAACCATGGTCCATAGCATACATTTGCCACACTTTTTCCATAACGCCCCCCACCCCCCACCCCACAACTCAGTATCTCTTTGGCATTGATGCAAGACTATTACAGTATTGCTATTAACCACAGTCCATAGGTCACACCAGTTGTATTTTTCCCAAAATTCTCCACATTCTCACCACCCTGCAATAGTGATGTACATCAGCTCTAGCTCACAGAAGGACATTCTTGCATCTGTACCATCAACTATAATTCTCATCCACCTCTGGGTTGACTGTGTTGTTCAGTCCCTAGATTATTCTCCAGCTTTTTTTCAATTGACATTTACTTGCCCAGGCTACCCTTTTCAGTCACAATTCCATTTATAAACCAGGTGCTACTCACTATAATGTGTCACCATCAATTCTATCCATTTCCACACCTTTACAGTCAAGTTAATTAAAACTTCTACATACATTAAGCATCAGTAGTTCTTCTCAACCCTCCTCTTATCTGCTAATGACCTATATTCTAGGTTTTAACTCAATGTGTTTATTCTTTGTATTTAGTTCATATTAATGAGACCATGCAATATTTGTCCTTTTGTGTCTGGCTTACTTCACTTAGCATAATGTCTTCAAGATTCAACCATATTATCATGTGTCCCAATTTCATTTCTTCTTACTGCAACAGAGTATTACATTTTATGTATATACTACATTTTGTTTATCCATTCATTGGTTGATGGACACTTGGGTTGTTTCCATCTTTTGGCAACTGCAAATAATGCCGCTATGAACATCGGTGTGCAGATGTCTGTTTGTGTCATAGTTTTTAGTTTTTCTGGATATATTCCTAGTAGAGGAATTGCTGGCTCATATGGAAGTTCTATATTTAGCTTCCTGATGAAACGCCAAACTGTCTTCCACAGAGGCTGCACCATTTTACAATCCCACCAACAGTGAAGGAGTGTTCCTGTTTCTCCACATTCTCTCCAGCACTTATTGTTTCCTGTTTTATTAATAATTGTCATTCTATGTGTGTGAGGTGATCTCTCATTGTCGTTTTGATCTGCATTTCCTTAATAGCTAGTGATATGGAACATTTTTTTTCCTGTACTTTTTGTCCATTTGTATTTCTTCTTTGGAGAAATGTCTTTTTAAATCTTATGCCCATTTTAAAATTGGATTGCTTTTTCTTTTACTGTTGAGTTGTGTGATCTCTTATACAGAGAATGGAAATCAAACCCTTATCAGATATGTGTTTTCCAAATATTTTCTCCCATTGATTTGGCTGCCTTTTCACCTTTTTGATGAAGTCCTTTGAATCACAGAAGTGTTTAAGTTTGAGGAATTCCCATTTATCCATGTTTTCTTTCATTGCTACAGCTTTTGGTGTAAGGTTTAAGAATCTACCACCTACCACCAGGTCTTGAAGATGTTTCCTGACATTTTCTTTTTGGAGCTTTATGGTTCTTACTTTTATACTTAGGTCTTTGATCCATTTTGAGTTAATTTTTGTATAAGGTGTGAGATAGGGGTCCTGTTTCTTTCTTTTGGCTATGGATATCCAGTTCTCCCAGCACCATTTGTTGAATAGACTGTCCTGCACCAGCTGGGTGGATTTGACAGACTTGTCAAAAATCACTTGACCATAGATGTTAGGGTCTGTTTCTGAACCATCAATTCGGTTCCATTGGTCTATCTATCTTTATGTCAATACCATGATGTTTTTACCACTATACCTAGGTAATATGATTTAAAGTCCGGAAGTGAGAGTCTTCCAACTTCACTTTTTCTTTTTAAGATGTTTCTGGCTATTCGGGGCCTCTTACCCTTCCAAATAAATTTGATAATTGTGTTTTCTATTTGTTTAAAAAATGCTTGTGGAATTTTTATTGGGATTGCCTTGAATCTGTATTTCAATTTAGGTAGACTTGACATCTTAATGATATTTAGTCTTCCAATCCATGAGCATGGAATGTTCTTCCAATTATTTAGGTCTTCTTTTATTTCTTTTAGCAATGCATTGTAGTTTTCTGAATACAAGTGCTTTACATCTTGGTTAAGGTTATTCCTAAATATTTGATTCTTTTAGTTGCTATTGTAAATGGAATTTTTTTCCTGACTTCCTCCTCAGGTTGCACATTATAATTGTATAGAAACACCACTGATTTTTGCATATTGATCTTGTATCCTGACACTCTACTGAAATCGTTTATTAGCTCTAGCAGCTTTGTTGTAGATTTTTCAGGATTTTCTAGACATGGGATCATATCATCTGTGAATAGTGAAAGTTTTACTTCTTCCTTTCCGATTTGGATGCCTTTTGTCTCTTTTTCTTGCCTGATTGCTCTAGCTAGAACCTCTTACACTGTATTGCACAACAGAAATGGGCATCCTTGTCTTGTCCCTGATCACAACGGGAAAGCTTTCAGTCTTTCACCATTGAATACAATGTTAGCTGTAGGTTTTTCATATATAGGCCTTTATCATGTTGAGAAAGTTTCCTTCAATTCCTATCATTTGTAATATTTTTATCAAGAAAGGATGCTGTATTTTGTTAAATGCCTTTTCTGCGTCTATCGATAAGATCATGCGATTTTTCTTCTTTTATTTATTAATGTAGTGTATTGTGCTGATTGATTTTCTTGCATGCCTGGTATAAAACCCACTTGATCATGATGAATAATTCTTTTAATGTGTTGTTGGATTTGATTAGCAAGTATTTTATTGAGGATTTTTGCATCCGTATTCATTAGAGAAATGGGTCTGTAGTTTTCTTTTTTTGTAATTTATTTATCTGGCTTTAGTATTTGGGTGATATTGGCTCCATAGAATGAGTTTGGTAGCTGGATTAGTCAGCCAAAGGGGTGCTGATACAAAATGCCAGAAATCGGTTGGTTTTTATAAAGGGTATTTATTTGGGGTAGAAGCTTGCAGTTACCAGGCCATAAAGCACAAGTTATCTCCCTCACCAAAGTTTATTGCCACATGTTGAAGCAAGATGGCTGCCGACATCTATAAGGGTTCAGGCTTCCTGAGTTCCTCTCTTCCAGGGGATTGCCTCTCTCCGGGCTCAGCTGCTCTGTTATCGTCACAAGGCTAGCTGTAGACTATTATATTAGGCAAACAGCTTGTTTCTCTTCCCAGGCCTTCTCTCTTTCCTCATGACAAAGCTCCTCTGTGTGCTTACTTCCTGGGGCTCCAGCTCAAGAACTCCAAACTTGCTTCCCTGCAGTGCAGTTTCTCTGTGAGTCCTTGTCCACCAAGGACAACATCCTACTGACATGTCCTAATCAAAGCCTTAATCATTATTTAATCAAGTAAAAGTAAAACCTCTGAATCCAATACACTCTAGTATGCCCAGAGGAAAAGACTAGTTTACAAACATAATCTAATATTTCTTTTTGGAATCATCAATAATATCAAACTGCTACAGTAGCATTCCTTCTTGTTCAAATTTTTTGGAAGAGCTTGAGTAAGATTGGTATTAAATCTTCTTTGAATCCTTGGTAGAACTCACCCGTGAAACTGTCTGGCCCTGGGCTTTTCATTTAGGGTAGTTGTTTGATGACTGTTTCAATCTCTTTACTTGTGATTGGTTTGTTGAGGTCTTCTATTTCTTCTAGGGTCAGTGTAGGTTGTTTGTACATTCCTAGGAATTTTTCCATTTTGTCTACATTGTCTAGTTTTTTGGCATAAAGTTGTCCATAGAATCCTCTTATGATCTCTTTTATTTCTGTGGGGCCAGTAGTAATGTTCCATTTTCATTTTTTATTTTATTTATTTACATCTTCTCTTTTTTTCTTAGTCAAACTAAGGGTTTGTTGATTTTGTTAAATTTTTCGAAGAACTAACTTTTGGTTTTGTTAATTCTCTCTGTTCTTTTTTTATTCTCAATTTCATTTATTTCTGCTCTGATCTTTGTTATTTCGTTCCTTTCTTTGGGATTAGTTTGCTGTTATTTTTCTAGTTCCTTCAGCTGTGTAGTTAGGTCATTGATTTTTGCTCTTTCTTCTTTTTTAATATAAGCATTGAGGGCTATAAATTTCCCTCTCAGCACTGCCTTCACTGCATCCCATAAGTTCAGATATATTGTGTTCTCATTGTCATTCATCTTGAGATATTTATTGATTTCTCTCAAAATTTCTTCTTTGACCCACTGATTATTTAAGACTGTGTTGTTTAATCTCCATATATATGTGAATTTTCCCTTTTTCTGCCTCTTGTTGATTTCCAACTTTATTCCATAATGATAAAAGGAAGTGCTTTGTATAATTTCAATCTTGTTGAATTTATTGAGATCTGCTTTGTGACACAACATATGGTCTATCCTGGAGAAAGATCCATGAGCACTTGAAAAGAATGTATATCCTGCTGTTTTGGGGTATAATGTTCTGTATATGTCTATTAGGTTTAATCCATTTATCATATTATTCAAGCTCCCTGTTTCTTTATTGGTCTTCTGCCCAGATGGTCTATCCAATGCTGAGATAGTGTATTGGTGTATTGAAGTCTCCAACTATTATTGTAGAGATGTCTATTTTTTCCTTCAGTTTTGTGAGTGCTTGCCTCATGTATATTGGGGCATCCTGGTTAGGTGCATATATATTTATGATTATTTGTTCCTGGTGGATTGCCCCTTTTATTAATATGTAATGTCCTTCCTTGTCTCTAATAACAGCTTTGCTTTTAAAGCCTATTTCATTGATATAAGTATAGCTACCCCAGCTTTTCTTTGGTTACTGCATGCTTGGAATATCATTTTCCAACCTTTCACTTTCAATCTATTGGTATCCTTGAGTCTAAGATGAGTCTCTTGCAGACAGCATATAGATGGCTCATATTTTCTTACCCATTCTGTCAGTCTGTGGCTTTTGATTGGGGAGTTTAATCCATTAACATTCAATGTTATTACTGTAAAGGCAGTTCTTATTTCATCCATTTTGTCCTTTGGGTTTTATCTGTCATTTTATTTTTACCACTCTTTTGACACTTTCAGTTACTGTTACTGATACAATCATCATTTCTAGACTCTCTTCTAAGCCTCTCTCTCCTGTCTTTTCTTTTCAGGCTGTAACATTCCCTTTAGTATATCCTGCAAAGCTGGTCTTTTTGTTATAAACTCTCTCAGTTTCTGTTTATCTGTGAATATTCTAAACCCACCCTCATTTTTGAAAGATAATCTTCTTGGCTATCAAATTCTTGGCTGGCAGTTTTTCTCTTGCAGTATCTTAAAAATTTCATACCTCTGCCTTCTTGCCTCCATGGTTGCTGATGAGAAATCAGTACTTAATCTTATTGGATATCCCTTATATGTTATGCATTGCTTTTCTCTTGCTGGTCTCAGAATTCTCTCTTTATCTTTGGCATTTGACATTCTGATTAGCATGTGTCTCGGAGTTGGTCTATTTGGATTTATTTGGATGGGAGTAAGATGTGCTTCTTGGACACAGTTATCTATGTCCTTCAATAGAGTTGGGAAATTTTCTACCATTATTTCTTCAAATATTCCTTCTGCCCCTTTTCCCTACTCTTCTCCTTCTGGGACTCCCATGACATGTATGTTTGCATGTCTCTTACTGTCATTTACTTCTCTGAGACCCTTTTCAATTTTTTCCACTCTTTTCTTCATCTGTTCTTTTGTATGTTTACCTTTGGTGGCTATGTCTTCAAGTTCACTGATCCTTTCTTCTGCCTCCTCAAATCTGCTGTTATATGCCTCCAGTGTTTTTTTTGTTTTGTTTGGTTTTTTTCATTTATTGCACCTTTCATTCCCATAAGATCTGCTATTTTTCTATGTATGCTTTCAAATTCTTCTTTGTGCTCATCCAATGTCTTCTTAATATCCTTAATCTCTTTAGCCATCTCATTGAATTTATTAAGGAGATTTGTTTGCACATCTATAATTATTTGTCTCAACTCCTTTATGTCATCTGGAGGCTTATCTTGTTCCTTTAACTGCACCATATCTTCTTGTTTCTTGGTATGGATTGTAATTTTTTGTTGGTGATGTGGCATCTGGCTTACTAGAGTATTTATTCTGGGTGCAGTCTTTCCCTTTAGTTTAGGGCTTTCTTGTCTTTTCTCCCATGCTGGTTGTGTAGGAGGAGCTGAGGTTGTAGTTGGTAACTGTAATCTGTGGAGGCTGAGGCTGCCCACATTGCTCCAGGAATTGATGAAGCTTCTCCCACCTTTCTCCTCTGTCAGGGGTAGGGACAGAGTCATTGCCATGTGTAATAATACAATTGTGCAAGACAATACTGTCTTCAGTTTTCCAGAGAGACTGATGAAGCTTCACACCCCTTCCTACCCTACCTGGGGTAGGGATGGAGCTGCAGTTGTGGGCAGCAATCTATGCCATGTGGGTCCAAAATGACCACAGTGGCGCAGGTAGACTGACATAGCACCAGCTCCCCCTCCCTGCCAGGGGAGGGAATGGACCCTCTGGAGTGCCCAACAGTCTAATCTGTGTGGCTGAATACACCTGCAGTTGCCCTGAGAAGTTGAGGGAGTACTGTCCCTTCTTCCCTTTAAGGGGTGGGAACAGAAACACTGATGCCCAACAGTTCAGCCCCAGTAGGCTGAAAGTACCAGCCATTGCCCGGAGAGGCTGTGGAGACACCAGACCATTCCTATCCTATTGGATGCCTTTTGGATCCACAGCCATCAGACAGTTCAGTCTGTGCAAGCTGAAAGTGCCTGCTGTTGCAAAGGGCATTATTTTGATAAGACAAGTAGCATGAGTACAGACAGCAAGATCCTGACATGTAGTTGAAAATGCCCTGGGCTGTTGCAATGTTTAGGTGGGGTATAAAGTATGTATTGGGATACAGGAGAATGAGATAAAGCTAAAATTATTTCTATTGCTATTATTATTGTATTGAGGACTTTGAATGTCAAACTGTGACATCTAAAATCAATGTAGCAGTTAATCATTAGTAACTTTAGCATGACTTGCTGAGAGCTTTGATTTTTGAGGAAAGAAAGAGACTGTAGTCAAGCAGATCTGAATTCAAATTCCAGTTAGAAGGACATTACAAAGTTCAGGAGACATGCACTCCAGAAATGAATAGTGACAGCAGACATGGAAACTAGAGGTGCTGTAGAATGAGAATACTAGAACAATTGATTGAATTATGAGGAGACAGAAGGAGAAGAGAGAAGAGTCAAAGATAAATTTAAGATTTTCTTTCCAGTCTGAGTGCACAGTAACATGGATAGTTGGATCCGGATGAGGGAAGAAGACTGCTATGTTTGGACCATGACTAATCTGAAGGGCTTATAGGTGAGTATTTAGACAGAGGTGGCCAGCAGACAGAGGGAAGTGTTGTTTCTCTATAACAGAAAGAAGAAAGGGAGAAGAGAGAAACATGAGATGTATTCACATGGAACTGATATTTGAAGTGTGAAATTACAGATGAGTGAGAAAAAAGAATAAAGACAAGAGGGCTGAGAACAAAATCTTCAGGAATTAAGGGTTTGGGCTGGAATGAAAAAAGGAAAGGAGCTGAAAATGGAAGTGAACTTGGACAGTAATTCTGATAATATCTTGGCTTGGGAAGCGGATGTGGCTCAATTGGTTGGGCTCCCGTTTACCATATGGGAGGCCCAGGGTTCGATTCCCAGGGCCTCCTGGTAAAGGCAAGCCGGACCGTGCAGTGCGGTGAGGTGGCACAACAAGATGACACAACAAAGGGAGACAAGCAGACACAGAAAAACACACAGCAAATGGACACAGCGAGCACAAGCAGCAAGGGAGGGATAAATAAATAAATAAAAATAAATCTTAAAAAAAATAATAATAACCACAATGCCATTATCATATCTTAAAAAAAAAAAAAAT
>JAQZBX010011662.1:0-16540 GCA_029593785.1 Cabassous unicinctus | reverse complement strand
AGAAGACATGAGTCTCTCTTCTACCCATATATTATTGGCCAAAATTCAGTCACCTGGCTGCACCAAAATGCAAGGTGCAGCTAGTCAGTATGTGTCACATCATATATTTGTATACCACTTACTCTAGAGCTTTCTATATAGTGTCGTTTCATGGAAGGCAATATAGCACAATGGACATTATGGACTCTACAGTTGAAATCAACTGGATTTATTTCCTGTTTTCACTATTTAGTAGTATTGGTGCAACCTAGGATAAATTAATTTACTTTTCTGTACCTCATCTTTAAAATGATAATAACAGAATTTAACCCATGGGGTCATTATTAAGATTAAATGAATTAATAAAGTGTTTAAATAGTGTACAACACCTTGTCTTAGGCAAGGATTTCTTAGGCTTTACACCCAGAGCACAAGTAACAAAAGGAAAATTAGATAAATGGGACCTTATCAAAAGTAAAAATTTTTGTGCTTCAAAGGACTCCACTATGAAAGTGAAAATACAACTTAGAGAATGGGAGAAAATATTTGGAAGCCATATATATGATAAGGGTTTAATATCCAGAATATGTAACTAATTCCTATAACTCAGCAATAAAAAGACAAACAACCCAATTTAAAAATGGGCAGAAGACTTGAATAGACATTTCTCCAAAAAAGATATACAAATGGCCAAAAGGCACATGAAAAGCTGCTCAACATCATTAGTTGTTAGAGAAATGCAAATCAAAACCACAATGAGATACAACTTTGCACACACTAAACTGGTTACTTTTTAAAAAATGGAAAATTGCATTTGAATTGTGTTGAAAAGGCTATGGAGAAATAGAAACACTCATTTATTGCTGGTGGCAATGGAAAATGGTGCAGCCACTGTGGAAGACAGTTTGATGTTTTCTCAAAAAGTGAAGTTGACATATGACCTGGGAATCTCACTTCTAGACTTTTACCCAAAAGAATGGAAAGTGGGGACTTGAACCGATATTTGCACATTGATATTCATAGCCGCATTATTCACAATTGCCAAAAGATGGAAGCAGCGCAAATGTCCATCAGATAAATGCATAAACAAAGTGTGGTATTTACATACAGAAGCATATTATTCAACCATGAAAAGGAATGAAATTCTGATACATGTGACAACATGATGAACCTTGAAGACATCACGTTAAGCGAAAGAAGCCAGGTGCAAAAGGATAAATATTATATGATCTCACTGACATAAAATAATTAGAATAAGCAAATTCTTAGGGTCAGAAACTAGAATATAAGTTACCAGAGGCAAGGGTGAGGGCAGGGAAGTGGGAGTTAATGCTTAATTTGTACAAAGTTTCTGTTTAGGGTGATGAAAAATTTTGGTAATCGATGATAGTGATGGTAGCACAATATCGTGAACATAACTAACAGTACTGAATTATATATTTGAATGTAGCTTAAGGGGAAATTTTAGGTTGTTTGTATGTTACTAGAATAACCATTAAAAAAAAAAAAAAAACCCATAGGACTGTACAACACAAACAGTAAACCCTAGTGTTAACCATGGCCTATAGTTAGTAGTACAATTATAATAATATTCTTGCATCAATTGTAACAAATGCACCACAATAATGCAAGCTGTTAATAATGGGGGTGGTGGTGAGGTGTAATATGGAAACCCTGTACCTTCTGCATAATGCTTCTGTAACCCTGAAACTTCTCTAATAAAAAAAAAAAATTAAAATAGTGCCTGACATATGTCTGAGATGTAGTAAGTACTCAGTAAGGATTAGCCATTATTATCATATTAGGAACACCATATTCAGACTATTGCTAATTTAATCGCAGAGCAGGCATTAAATAATGTGAAATGTTGTTGAACAGCAGCAGATGATAGAGAAAAAGCCATCTATTTGTCCATTAAGCTATATAAAAAACTGCAGAAAATTCTGCTCTGTTACAGTTGTTTAGCACCAGCCAAATAAGAGGTGAAAGACACAGGATTCCCAACTTCCAGCAATTTTCACTTTATATCTTTAGAACTGCAAAATAAATGACCTCTCAGAAAATCGGATGACATTGCTAAATCCTAGAAGGTTCAGAGTGCATCTTATTCTAAAGGTATCATACTGAGGTAAATAAACCATGCCTTGGGGAGAGTGGTTATCAATTTAAGATTCACCTTCTATCTTTCCTCCTCTCAGGACAAGATCTTTTAGTAAGCCACAGCTAGAGGACATGGGTCAGTTAATTTCACCTGAGCAAGTACTTCACTGTACTTTATGTACATGTTAGTGTAAGCATGAATTTTGCCCACAGGGGTTTCTTTGTTTCTGGAAGGGTTACCTTCCTCTCTGTCTTCTCTGCTCCTCACCCCCACCAAATTTTCTTTCCATTTTGGATCTTTTATGATTTGTTGGTAAATGCTCAAATATCCTGCCTGTTGTTTTTTTTTTTTAAATCAGTTTTAAATTAAACTTTTTGTTTTGACATGCGTAGATTCACATTTCAGTTGTAAGAAATAATACAGAGATCCAGTGCACCCTTTACACAGATTTCCTCAATTGTAACATTTTGCCAGTACAATGTAGTATAATATAGTATAAGACCATAACCAGGATATTGACATTAATAAATCAAGACACAGAACATTTCCATCCCGCAAGGATCCGTCACGTTACCCTAATATAGCCACACCCACTTCCCTCTTGCTTCCACTCCTTCCTTGACCCCTGGCAACCACGAATCTCATTTCCATTTTAAAAATTTTGTCCTTTCAAGAATGTTTTATAAATAGAATCATGCAGTATGTAACATTTTGGGATTGGCTTTTTTTAACTTAGTGTAACTCTGTGGTGATTACTCTACATTGTTGCATGTATCAAGAGTTGATTTCTATTTATTACAGAATAATATTTGATGGTGTGGGTTTACCAGTTTCTTTAACTATATACTTGTTGAAAGACATCTGGGTTATTACCAGTTTGGGGCTATGTCTTAATTTGCCAGACTTCTAATCATACAATGTGTTGGCTTAAACAACAAGCAATCATTGGCTTATGTTTTCAGAGGCCAGAAGTACAACTTCAAGAGATTGGCAAGGCCTGTTTTCTCCTACAGACTGATGCATTTTGGTGCTGGCTTGCTGGTAATCTTTGGGGTTTACTGGCTTTCCAATCACATGGTGATGTACTCCCCTTTCTCTTCCTGATTCCTGCAGACTTCTTGCTTCTGGTTCCTTCACATGGTTTTTTCTTTATAAGGCCTTCCGTAATCTGGATTAAAGGCAACCCTGGTTCAGTTTACCAGAGTTTAACTAAAAATAACATCTTAAAAAGGTCTTATTTGCAATGGGTTCACACCCACAGGGACATGTATTGAGATTAAGAACATGTCTAAATTGGGGAACATAATTCAACCCACCACAGGCTATTACAGATAAAGCTACTATAAACATCCATGTTCAGGTTTTTGTGTGAATTTCAGTCTTCATTTTGGGATAAATGCCCATGCGTGCAATTGCTGGGTCAAAAAGTACTTACATGTTTAGTGATTTAAGAAACTGTCAAAATGTTATACAGAGGAGGCTGTACCATTTTGCATCCCCACCAGCGATATATGAGTGCATCTTCTGCATCCTTGCCAGAATTTGGCACTGGCATTTATTTTTTAATTTTAGCCATTCCGATAGGTGTTTAGTGATATTTCGTTGTCATTTTAATTTTCATTTGCCTAATGGCTAATGATGTTGAACATTTTTTCTTGTGTTCATTTGTCATCTGTATATCTTCTTTGGTGAAGTGTCTTCTCATGTCTTTTGTCCATGTTCTAATTGGATTGTTTGCTTTTTTACTGTTGAGCTTTGGGAGTTCTTTCTGAATACAAGTCCTTTGGCAAATAAGTGGTTAAAAATATTTTCTCCCACTCTATAGCATGTCTTTGCATTCTCTTAACAGGGTCTTTTGCTGGCCAAACATTTTTAAAAATTTTGATGAAGTCCAATTTATCACTTTTTTCTTTTATAGATCATGTATTTGGTGTCAAGTATAAGAACTTTTGCCTCACCTTAGATCCTAATTTTTCTTACAGGCTGTTATCTAAAAGTTTTATATTCTTACATTTTACATTTAAGTTCAAGATCCATTGTGAGTTAATTTCTGTATAAGATGTAAGATATGGGTCAAGGTTGATTTTTCCTGCTTATGTGTATCCAATTGCCCCAGCACCATACATTGAAAAGGCTATATTTACCTCATTGAATTGCTTTTGCATCTTAGTCAAAAATCAATTGGGTATATTTGTGCAGGTCTACCTCTGGGTTCTTGTCCATCTTTTCACCAATACCACACAGTCTTGGTTACTGTAGCTGTATAATAAGTCTGGTAATTGGGAAGACTGGTTCCTTCCACTTTATTCTTTTCAAAATTATTTTAACTATTCTAGATTCTTTGACTTCCTTTGTAATCTTTAGAATAATCTTATCTATATCTACAAAAACCTTGCTAGAATTTTTATAGGAATTGCATTAAACCTATATATCATTTAGGGGAGAATTGACATTTTTCTTATGTTGCATCTTCCCTGGTATATCTTTTCATTCTTTGATTTCTTTCATCAGTGTTTTGTTGTTTTCTGCATGCAAGTAAGTCCCATACAGGTATTGCTAGATTTATACCTAATTATTTCGTTTTTCTTTGAGCAATTATATATGGAATTTTATTTTATTTTATTTTTTAATTTTTTTAGGAGGTACCAGGGATTGAATCCAGGACTTCATACATGGGAAGCAGGCACTCAACCACTTGAGCTACATCCTCTTCCCTGTATTTTATTTTTACTCTCAGTTTCCATGTGTTCATTGTTAATATATAGAAATATTGTGGATTTTTCCATGTTTATGCTGTAATTTGAGCCTTTATGAACTCATTTATTCATTCTAGCAGGTTTTTGTAGATTCCTGGGATTTCCTATTTAGACCATCAAACCATCTGCATATAAAGACAGTTTTATTTCTCTCTCTCTGATCTGTATGTCTTTTATTTCATTTTCTTGCCTTATTGCACTGATCAGACTTCAAGCACTATGGTGAAAAAAGAGTGGTGAGAGTTAACATCTTTGCCTTATCCTCTAACTTAAGGGGAAAGTGTTCATTCTTTCACCATTAAGTGTAAAGGAAATGAAGGTTTTTGTAGAGGCTCTTCATCAAGGTGAAGAATTTATCCTCTGTTTCTAGTTTTCTGAGAGTTTTAATCATGAATTGGTGTTGAATTTTGTCAAATGCTTCTCATCAAATGCTTTTTATGCATCACTTGATATAATCATTGATTTTTCTTATTTAGCTTATTAGTATGGTGAATTTAAATTGAACCAGCCTTGCATCCATGGAATAAACCCCACTGGGTCATATTGGATAATTATTTTCATATATTGTCGAATTCTATCTGTTAATCTTTTGTTAAAGTTTTTATTGCACCTATATTTATGAGAAATATTGGCCTGTAGTTTTCTTTTTTTTGCACTGTCTTTGTCTGATTGTCTGATTTTAGTATCAGGGTAATACTAACTATATAAAATGAATTAGAAAGTTTATTAGTTTCCTAGGCTGCTGAAAGCAGATATCATGAAATGAGTCGGGTTAATCAATGGGAATTTATTTGCTCATGGTTTTGAGGCCAGGAAAATGTCCAAATCAAGGCATCATCAAGGTGGTACTTTCTTCCTGAAGACTGGCTGCTGGTGATACCTGCCTCCTCTGCCACATGGCAAGGCAATGGCAGTATCTACTTGTCTTTCCCTTTTCTTCTGGGTTTTGTTGATTTAACCTTCTTGCTTCCATGGCTTTCTCCCTCTCTGTCTAAATTTCATTCTCTTATAAAGGATTCCAATAAGAGGATTAAGTCCCATCCAATTGAGGTGGGACACACCTTAACTGAAGTAACCATAGCAAAAGGTCCTGCTTACATTGGGTTTATATTCATGGGAATGGATTAAATTTGAGAACATGTTTTTCTGGGATATATACAGCTTCAAAACACCACATAAGTGTTCCCTCCTCTTTTATTTTCTTGAAGAAATTGTGTAGAATTGACATTTATTCTTTAAATGTTTGGAAGGACTCTCCAGAGAAGCTATGAGGGCCTGGAGATTTATTTGAGGGGAGTTATTAAATGACAAATTCAGTTTCCTTAATAGTCATAGGGCTATTCAAATTATCTATTTTATGAGTTGTGATTTTCAGAGTTGGTTCATATCATATAAATTGTCAAATTTATTGTGTAGAGCTATCCATACTATTCCTTTACTATCCTTTTGATGTCTGTAGGATCTGTAGTGATATCCTCTGTTTCATTCCTGATGTTGGTAATTTGTGTCTTCTCTTACTTTATTTTTTAAGTCTTGCTAGAGGCTTGTAAATTTTATTGCTCTTTTCAAAGAACCAGCTTTTTGTTTCATTGATTTTTTTCTATTGTTTGTGTTTTCAATTTTATTGATTTCTGCTCTTATCTTTGTTATATCTTGCTTGTTTTGGGTGTGCTATACTCTTATTGTTTTAGGTGCTTATATTATTGATTTGATACTGTTCTTTTTTTTTAAAGACTTATTTTATTTATTTATTTCTCCCCCCTCTCATTGTTCATGCTCATTGTCTGCTCTCTGTGTCTGCTCATTGTGTGTTCTCTGTGTCTGCTCATCTTCTTTTTAGGAGGCGCCAGGAACCGAACCCAGGACCTCTCATGTGGAAGGGAGGTGCCCAATTGTTTGAGCCACATCTGCTCCCTGCTTGTTGTGTTTCTCATGTTTCCTCATTGTGTCTCCTCATTGCCTCATCTTATTGTGTCATCTTGTCGCATCAGCTCACCATGCCAGCCCCTTGCATCAGCTTGTCACATCAGCTTGCTGTCTTGCTTATCTTCTTTAAGAGGTACCAGGAACTAAACCCAGGACCTCCCATGTGGTATGCAAGTGCCCAACTGCTTGAGTCACATCTGCTTCCCAATACTTTTCCTCTTTCAGAAGGTATGCATCTAGTGCTACTAATTTCTCTTTCAGAACTGCTTTATTTGAATCCTGCAAATTATGATGTTGTCTTTTTATAACACTCAGTTCAATGTATTTTTCAATTTCCCTTAAGACATCCTCTTTGATCCAGGGATTATTTAAAAGTGTGTTGTTTAGTTTACAAGTGTGTAGAAACTTTACTGTTACCTTTCTCTTATTGACTTCTAGTTTAACTCCATTGTGGTCAGAAAACACACCCTGGATGATTTCAACTCCTTAAAATTTGTTGAGGTTTTTGTTTATGACCCAGTATTGGTCTACCCTTGTATGTGTTTCACGGGAACTTGAAAATGATATGTATTCTGCTGCTGTTGAGAGTTTTCTAGAAATATTGTCTAGATCTTGATTGATGGTGAGGTTGAATTCTTCTATATCATTTTATATCCTTTTCTGTCTAGTTATAGCAATTGTTGAGAAAGGGGTTGTTTTTGTTTGTTAAGGCTGCCAATACCAAATACCAGAAATGGGTTGGCTTTTATACTGGGAATTTGTTAGGGTAAGATCTTACAGCTCCAAGACTGTGAAAATGTCCAAATCAAGGCATCATCAGAGATGCTTTCTCACCAAAGGTCAGCTGCTGGATCCTGGAGTCCTGCCACATGGTGAGGCAAAATGGTGGCTTTCTGTCTGGGTCTCTGCCTTCCTCTCCAGGCCACATTCTCTGTCAGCTTTGAGCTGCTCCATGGGCCTAGGCTCCCAAGGGCCTCTTTCCATGCCTCTGTGCACTGCTGATTCCAGCCTCTGAGTTCTCTTTCACTGTGTGTTTCTGTTTCCAGTTCTCAGTTTATATAAGATCCCAGCAAGAAGGCAGAGATCCAACCTGGGTCATGCCTCCCTGACATAGTCTAATCAAAGGTCCTAAAGTGATCTAATCAAGTGATCTAATCAAAAGGTCCCTTAACTGAACCTAACCAAAATGTCCTACATAAAATAGGCTTACACATACAAGAATGGGTTAGCTCAAGAGCATAATTTTCTGGGGACCACAAGAAACTCAAACCAGGACAGGGATGTTGAAGTCTCCAACTGTAATTGTGGATTTAGTCCTTTCAGTTCTACTGTTTTTGCATTACATATTTTGGAGCTTTGTTATTTGGTGCGTTCACATTTAGGGTTGCTACTCTTCTTGGTAGAGTGACCTTTTTATCATTAGATTATGTCCTTTTCTGTCCCTGATAATATTTTTTCTCTGAAATCTACTTTATCTTATAATATTGACACTTTTGCTTTCCCTTTGATATCTCTTTTACCACATCTTTACTTTCAACCTGCCTATATCATTATATTTGAAATGAATTTATTGTAGACAGCATGTAGTTGGATCATGTTTATTTGTTTTAATACATGCTTGTCTTTTATGTTTTTAGACAATTTACATTTAATGTAATAATTGATCTATTAGGGCTTAAGCCTGCATTTTATTTTTGTTTTCTGTCTATTCTCTCTCTTTTAAAAATTTCTATGTTTTATATTCTTTTGGGTTATTGAATGTTTTCTAGATTTCCATTTTAATACATAGTGAGTATATCTCTTTGCGTAGATTTTTCAGTGGTTCTCTAGATATTACATGATACATACTAACATCACAGTCTATTGGTGTCCTCATTTTATAAGCTCAAGTGAAATAAAGAAATGTTACCTTGCTTTACATCCCTTTACTCTCCCTGTATTATTTTCCTAGTCTGCCATAACAAAGTACCACAAACTAGGTGGCTTAAAACAACAGAAATTTATTGCCTCACAGTTCTGGAGGCTAAAAGCCTGAAATCAAGGTGCCAGCAATTATCCTTTCTATGAAGGATCATAAAAAAAATCCTTCTTCCTTTCTTAATAGCTTCTGGCTGTTACTGGCAATCTTTGGCATTCCTTGGGTTTTGGCAGAGTAACTCCTATCTCTGCCTCTGTCTTAAGATGACCATTATCTCTCTTGTTTGTCTGTCCAAATTCCTCTCTCCTTGTAAGGACACCAGTCATATTGGATTAGGTCCCACACATAACATTCCCCCACTTAAAATATACTTGTATTAAATATTTCCTCTACCTACATTTAGAACCTCATCAGACAGTGTTATATTTTTTGCTTCAAATGTCAAATATAATCTAGAAAACTCAAGGGAAAAAAGGAAACCTTTTTTTTTTTACCATGTTCTTTCTTCATTTTTGATGTTTCAAGGTTACTTTATTTGTTGATTCATTTCTGTTTGAGAATTTCCTTTAACATTTCTTTTAGGGTTTGTCTGCTGAGGAAAAATTCTCCTTCATCAAATTTTCCTTCATCTGAGAATGTTTTGATTTTCCCTTCATTCCTGAAAGTTATTTTCACTGGATTTAGGATTCTTGGTTGCCAAGTCTTTTTTGTTTCAGCACATGAAAAATATTGTGCCATTTCCTCCTAGTGTCCATGGTTTCTGATATAAAATGCACTCTCATTCTAATTGTTTTCTGCCTTTAAGTAAAATGTCATTTTTTCTCTGTCTGCATTCACAATTTTTCATTTGTCTTTAGTTTTCAGAAGTTTAATTATTGTGGGTGCTGGCATGGTTTTCTTAGGAATCACTCAACTTCTTGAATCCATAAATTTATATCTTTTTGTCAACACTGAGAAATTTGCAACCATTATTTCTTCAATTACTTTCTTAGCTCCACCTACTTTCCCCTCTCTTTCCAGGATTCTGATGACACAACTGTTAGATCTTTTGGTATAGTCTCTCAGGCCTGTCCTTTTTTTTTGGTCTATTTTCTTTCTGTTATTCTGTTATTCAGACTATGTAATTTTTATTATTCTATCTTCCATTTCACAATTGTGTTCTCTGTTTCCTCATTTCTACTGTTGAGTCCATACACTATGCTTTGGTTATTGTATTTTTAAATTCTAAAATTTTCATTTGGTTCTCATTTCTTCTGTTTCTTTACTGAAGCATTCTATATTTTCATTGGTTTCAAGCATATTTGTAATTGCTCACTGAAGCATTTTTATCATGGCTGCTTTAAAATCTTTGTCAGAAAATTATAACATCTCTGTCATCTTAGTGTTGGCATCTATTACTCATCTAATATTTTCATTCACTTTGAGATCTACCTGGTTCTTGAAATGATGCGTGATTTTTTATTGAAACCTGAACAATTTTGTATTATGTTGTGGGACTCTGGGAAATATTTAAACCTTCTATTTTAACTGGCTTTCTCTGAAACTGCTCCATATGGGGAAATGAGGCACACTTTATTATTGCCAGGTGCAAGTAGAAATCCAGGTTCCCCACTTGGTCTCCATTAACAGCCAATGGGGGAATATTTCTTGTTATTGCTGGTGAGTGTTGAAATTCCAGGTACCCACGTGGTCTCCACTGACATTGTGGTGATGACAAATTTGTTACCACTGTGTGATGGTGAATGCTTGGCTCTCCACTAGGCATTTCTCTGATAGCATCCAGCAGGGAGGGAGAGGGGTACCTCATTACTGCCACACAGGGTGGAAATCCAGGCTCCCGACTTGGTCTATACTGACACCATTGGAGTGGGAGGGCCCATTACCACTTGACAGGGATGAAAGTCTTGGCTCCCATTTGCCTTCCCTGACATTACCCTGGTAGGGATGTTGGGCACCTATTTACAACCTTGCAACAATGGAATCTAGATTCACCCATTTGACCTATGTTGTAGTTGATGAGCATAGGGCCATAGTTATTTTATTTTATTGGAGTAGCGTGTTTATTGTCAAAAAGTTTTCTGTCTTGCTAAACTGCAGCTTTTCTTTGGACAGAGGTTGCAGGTTTTGATTGGGGAATTTTTTTTTTTTTTTTTTTTTTTGCATGTGCCTGTTGGAGTTTCTGGGTTGTTGGCTTCTTCAGCTTCAAGTCTAGGATATATGAGGCAAGAAGGACCCTGGGAACTCACCACCACATCGTTCCTCAGGCCCTGAAGTTTATTAATCATGTTTTCTAGCTTCTGTAAATTGATGCTTTAACATCTACTGGTACTTCAAGGTGTCCAAGGCCCACCTATATATCTGTTACTCCTAGATAATTCTGACACCACCCTGCTTACAAGCAAACAACCTTAAACTGGTGGGGGTGCCACTTACAAATATCACCAGCCAATCACACACTAAGGTACTCCTGCCCCACCCTTGCACACTTCTCACAGAAACCACGGTAAAGACACTTCTTCAGTTCCACCTGCTCTCTCTCTGCCTCTTGAATAATCCTGGTGTTTCCCGTAGTGCTGCTCTCCCCTGAGACAGCTGTGAGTATAAATAAATCTTTCAAACTCCTCCAGTCTCTCTCTCTTGATCTGAGTCAGGCCTTACCACACCTCTCACTAAATGATGATATAAACAAAACACAAGTTTCCTAATTGGTCTGCTTTTTTCTCTGCACCCTTCAGAGTATATTTGTTTTATATTTAATATACAGGGGCTTTTAGTTGTGTTTAGCAAGAAAAATAGGGAAAAATACGTCAACTCTATCTTCCTGGAAGCAGAAATCTCCTGCCCGCTTTTTTATGTGACAATATCGTAGTCAAAGAGTCTGTCATTTTACACTTTACCAAAGCCCCTTATCTTTGCATGAATTTGGTAGCTGTTATTCTATTATTTCTAAGTTTCAATTGGAAAATTTAAAACAAAGCACCCACTAAGTGAAAGGCCAGATCAACTTGGAAAATTCTTTAAACAAGTCTCTCCTGGATAATAATAACTGCCTTACATGAATTCACTGTTAGAATGTGCTACCAGTTAAGGTGTTGTACCAATTCTGAAATAAGAGTGGAACACATAGCACAAAGAAGACAGAATCAGAACTTATTAATGTAACATTCTGTAAGAGGACCTGTTATCTGTCTTGACTTCTCTCTTAAGGCCTAAGTATCTAGATAACACTGTAAACTGGATCCACCAGTTTCAAGTTAAAAATATCTCATGACTTCTTTTAATTGCGCTTCAGTAATAACCCAAAATAAACTATTATGACTGTAAAATGAACTAAATACTTTTTCAGACAAGTAACTTAAGAATGTTAGAGCAAACTATATGTAACATGCTGTATTATTCTGGTAGTAACTCTAATCCCTCTTCACTAGACAATCCGCGAAACCTCCAGTCAGGTATAGCTTCTTAGTACTATGTCAGTCCTGAATCTATCGCAATCTGCTCTCTTGTCTTCTGGGTCTGTGTCAAATGCCAATTACTCTACTTCATCCAGTCTCCTATATCCTACACTAACTAGTGTTAGACTAGTGACTAGTCATTACTCTGTTTATAGGCTGATATACTTAGTACAAGGAAATCTACATCCTTTTCAGTTAATTAAAATTCAAATTTTAAATAAAACCTTCCTCAAAAGTATTTCTAAGTATTTTTCTTGTGTTTTCATCTGTCTCTACCTTTCCATTAAAAGACAAATAACAAGATGCAGTGTTCCAGTAGCATAGAAGCTAGGAATCTTAGTCAAGGATATGTCAGACATCAAAAGGAAATTTCACTTTCTAAAATTT
The DNA here is from genome assembly GCA_029593785.1 of Cabassous unicinctus. Taxonomy (NCBI): domain Eukaryota; kingdom Metazoa; phylum Chordata; class Mammalia; order Cingulata; family Chlamyphoridae; genus Cabassous; species Cabassous unicinctus. Next base: position 4,018 of record JAQZBX010011662.1, on the reverse strand, counting down.
AGCTGCAGGATGCTGTAATACAGGGTCAGACTCTGGTTTTCCCCACCTCTACCCTTGCAGTTCTGCCTTTTTATTTAACTAGACAAGAACTCCCAGAAAAGATCTGGAAGGCCACAGAAGTGAGCGTAAATTATACGTAGGAAGACTTGCTATGATAATGGAAAAAGGGAAAATTATTAAAGGGACGATCATAAAAAGGGAAGGCAGAGACTAGAGAGCTAAAATGGATGTTCCTGATAAAAGGATTAGAACAAATGAAAATAAAACAGTAGTTTCAGACCTAATAAAAGAAAATTTGTGGTCTGAAGAAAGACTGGAGTACATAGATCAAACAGGCTTATATATAGATGGCAAAATTAATGAAAAGATATCACTACAAAAAATGACTAGTATTTAAATATACTCTTGTGACATTAAGGATGTTGGGTAGATGGGGGTGCTAAATTTTTCTTATTATGTGTTCTGTATTATTTGATATACTGATTGTTTAGGAAACAGATTCATTTTCATAATATGATAATAACCATTAGTAGAATGATAAAAAGAAAAAGATACCAGCAAAATCACTAGAAGAAATAGGTAAGTTTTAGTTTTCATAAGGTAAACTTAGAAATTAACAGAAATATCAGAGAAGTGTGAAAACAAAACAACACCAAAATGACAAGTTACGTGCAAAGATGGCAGCTATGACAATAACTTTGAATGCGTTAAAATTTTGAATTAAAAAGACAAACATTTTCAGATAGTCAAAATAAAAAGTCAATTATATTCTCCATACAAAGGGCCATGTTATCAAACAAAGTTGGAATATTTTAAAGTAAAATGTCAGTTAAAATGTTTCAGACAAAGCCCAAAAAATAAAGATAAAAAAGAAAAAAAAAAAAAGTTACATTATTAATGTTGGTCAGAGTAGACACAGGAAGGGAAAGAACATTAAACTGGAAAAAGATGATGATTATTTTATTTTTTTAAAGAATAATTCTATAACAGATGTAAGTAATTGTGAGTATAATGGCGTATCATGAAAATGTGTAAGACAACTTATATCAACAAGATATATGAAAGAAATAGACAATAACAATTTTATTAGTATTTGATATGTTGAGTTGTTAAAATATTAATATTTATGTAGTCTCGGAACAGCATAATTTTTAAGGTTAAGTTATTAGATATGTATTTAACTTTGTACCCCATAAACAGCATAAATTGTCTTTCAAGAATCCATGGAGGAAAGAGGATGTGTCTCAAGCAGTTGGGCACTCACCTACCACATGGGCGATCCCAGGTTTGGTTCCCGGTGTCTCTTAAAGAAAATGAGCAAGACAGCAAGCTGATGTGACAGGCTGGCACGGCGAGCTGACGCAAGAAAGAGATACAACCAGGAAACTCAATGAGAGGCACAACAAGCAGGGAGTGGAGGTGACTCTAGCAATTGGGCCCCTCCTTCCCACATGGGAGGTCCTGGGTTTGGTTCCCAGTGCCTACTAAAATGAAGACGAGCAGACACAGAGAGAAAGATAACAAATAGACACAGAGAACAGACAGCAAGTACAAACAACGAGACAGGGCAGAAATAAAGTAAATCTTTTTAAAAAAAAAAAAGAATCCATGGAACTTTGAACAAATTAATCATATATTAGACCACAGAGAAAACAATATTTTAATAAAATTTTATTGAAGTATATATTCATATATGCACATACATAAACAATACATATATAATAAAAGTTGAGAACTTAAAAAACAAACATGCATATCATTATACAGGGCTCCCATACCTCACCCCACCACTACCTTGCATTGTTGTGAAACATTTATTACAAACTATGACAGAACATCATCAAAATATTACTATTAACTATAGCCCATATCTTATCTTTAATGTATTTTTCTCCCAACCCACCCAAATATTAACACTCTGTGTTAGGATTCTATATTTGTTATAGATCATGGGAGAATGTTCTCATATTTGTTCTTTTAATCACACTGTATTTCCACCACTGGATTCCCATTCTTTGTGCAATCCATTCAAAGTGTACACTCAGTTGTTCTCATTTTCATCACAAAGTTGTGCTGTTATCATCTCAGTCAATTTTAGAATGTTTTCATTATTGCAAAAGGAAAATGCCTATACCCCCTTAAACTCCCCTATTGTTGTCCACTAGAATTGATATAGCTTCTTTGCCATTGCTGCAAAAATATTACACTATTATTGTTATCATCCATAAGTTACATTAGTTATATATCATGATATTCTTAATACTTTATAAAAGAAGAACATTCTTATAATTATACTATTAACCACAATCTTCATCCACCACTGACATTACTGTTATATACTCCCTAGATTATTCTCTAGTTTCCTTTCAACTGACATTTACGTCTTCAGACTACCCCTTTCAGCCATGATCACATTTATAAATCAGAAGTGTTAGTTATACTCACTGTAATTTATTACCATCAACTCTATTAATTTTTGCACTTTTACAATAAATCTTATTAAAAATTCTGCATACATTAAGCATCAGCTTCCATTCTTTTTTTAAAATATATTTTTTATTTATTTTGAAAAGATACTTAGATTACATAAAATGCTACATTAAAAAATATATAAGGGATTCCTATATGCCCCATTCCCCACACCTCCCACTTTTCCCCACATTAACAACTTCTTTCATTAGTGGTACATTCATTGCAATTGATGAACACATTTTAGAGCATTGCCACTAAGCATGGATTATACTTTACACTGTACTTTACACTCTCTCCCACTCAATTCTGTAGGTTATGGCAGGATATATAATAGCCTGTATCTTTCGTTGCAATGTCATTCAGGACAATTCCAAGTCCTGAAAATGCCCCCAAATTACACCTCTGTTTCTCTCTCTGCCTTCAGCACCTCCAGTAGCCACTGTCTCCACATCCATGATATAATTTCTTCCATTGCTAGAATCACAATAAATCTATAGTGGAATACCAGTAAGCCCACTCTAGTCCAAATTTTATTCCCCAGTCCTGAGGATTCTGGGATGGTGATGCCCACTCCACCTCTAACTGAGAGGGGGCTTCAATCCCATATGGTTGATGGATGGGACGCTCTTGCTTGCCGTTGTAGACTCTGTCAGTTTCTTGGTGTGGTGGTTGTTCATCCTCACCTCCTTGTTAGTTGTCCTGGGTGAGTCCAATGAACAGGAGAGTAGGTGTTGCAACTCTGCTGAGGCTCAGGGCCTGGCTGGCATATGGACAGCCCAGAGATTCAAGTCTCTTGGACATACACCTATCCACTCCAGCACCAACTATAGTTTCAAATAAAAGGGACAGAAAAGGCATGTGTAGAGAAGTCAGTCTGAGTTCAACTCTGTCACACTCGGGAACACAAATTCCAAAGTAGGGCCCATTGGCAAGGCTCAAAACTCCAGAGCTAGCTTCCATTCTTAACCCACATTCTATCACCTAGTAACCTATACTCTAGAGTTTACCTCTATGAGTTTACTCATTGTATTTAGTTCATATTAGTGAAGCTATACTACATTTTTCCTTGTGTGTCTGGCTTATTTCACTCAACATAATATCCTCAAGGCTTATTCATATTGTCATATGCATCCCACTTTTATTTCTTCTTACAGCTTGAATAGTATTCTGTTGTATGTATATACCACTTTTTGGATGATGGACACTTGGGCTGGTTCCATATTTAAGCAATTGTGAATAATGCTTCTATGAACATCAGTGTGCAAATGTCAGTTTGCATCATTGCTTTCAATTCTTCTGAATATATTCCTAGTAATTGGATTGCTGGATCATATGGCAGTTATATATTCAGCTTCTTGAGGTACTGCCAAACTATCTTCCACAGAGGCTGCACCATTCTACATTCTCACTAACAGTGAAGGAGTGTTCCTATTTCTCCACCTCCTTTCCAGCACTTGTAGGTTTCTGTTTTTTTTGTTTGTTTTTTTTAAATAATGGTCATTCTTAAAGGTGTGAAATGGTATCTCATTGTAGTTTTGATCTGCAT
>JAQZBX010011661.1:0-42367 GCA_029593785.1 Cabassous unicinctus | reverse complement strand
GGACTTATTTGTTAAGAAGGTCTTTGCAGACTTAATTAAGTTAAGGATCTTGATATAAGATTATCTTGGATTATCTCTAAATCCTGTACCAACTGCCCTTATAACAGAAAGATTTGAAAAGACACAGACACAGAAGAGGACAAGGTCATGCAAAAACAGAAGCAGAGATTGGAATTCCACAGCCACAAGCTCAGGAATGCCTGGAGCCGTCAGAAACTGGAAGAGGCACGGAAGAATTCTTCCCTAGGGCCTTTGGAGGGAGCATGCCCTGTAGACTCCTTGATTTCAGGCTTTTGGCTTCAGAATTGTGAGAGAATAAATTTCTGTTGTTTTAAGCCACCAAGGTTGTGGCAGTTTATTTTAGTAGCCCTAGGAAACTAATACAAGTACCTAGGAAAACAGCAAGGTAAACATTACAAATAATTTCCTAAATACTAAGAGCCAAATAGTGGGAGAGAAAATGACTGCTCTAAGAATTGAACTGGTGTACGGGCATTGAAAGTTGGAGCTTCAGGAAACTGGCAACTAACTAGTTGGGAATCAAGTTCAGAACTAGTTCAAAAGACTTACATGAAGAATAGAATTTAGGCAAATAGAAGGGAGGGGGACCTATTTGAGGAAGGAAAAATGGCCCTAGCCATGGCCTTGAAATAGATAATGCCTATGAAATATGTAGTAAACAATATGTAGTCTGTTTGCAAGAGGTCTATGCAAGGTGGTGCTGGCCAAGATATGGAGCTCTGAGCTGCTAGGTTTGGGATTTTATGGTGGCTACTGGAGGTCATTGTATTAGTCCATTCTTCTCTGGTAAGTGAAGGAAGATCACTTCTGTATACTTATAAGCACTGTATACTGTTTTTGGTGGTGTTTTTGTTTTTAATAATCTAACAATCTGTTTTAATGGAATCTGTTAGAGTTTCCCCCTTATGAGGTTTGCAATGATTGGCAGGTCATAGGGCCCTGACTCAATGCCCCTGTTATAGGTTGAGGAAAGGCAGCCTCCAGCCATAACCCACCTAACTGATTGAGCAAGCCATAGCCTAGGGGCAGCTCATCCCCTCCTAAGAATAAACAAAATGGAGCAGATAAGGGATATCACTCCCTCTCCAACCCCTCCCACATCCCAAGACCTCCTAACCCACTCCCCCCTGGCCATTTGGCCCCAGGCTATACTCGGTTCTCCCCGCCCCCCTTGATGTACTGTATAAATTCATATCCACCACCTTCCATGCGTGGGCTGAAATCTCTCTTCAGACCCCCTCCATTGGGAGAGCTTCCCAATAAACTTCCTGCCTGCTATCATCAGTCTCTGCATCCCTAACAGAATCATTTTCAATTAAAGTGACTGTTGATATATTTAGGGTATAAGTCTACCATCTTACTATGTGTTTTCTATGTGTCCTGTTTACTTTGTTTCTTTTTATCGTTTCTTTTCTTTTGAATTGAATATTTAAAAAGTATTCCATTTTCTCTCCTCCATTAGTTTGGAAAGAATATACTCTATCACTACTCACTTAGTGTTTTCCCTATGAATTACATCACAAATTACTGATTAAATAATAATTAGACTTTGATGAGGCAATATTCATAGTGTAATTCCTAGGTAACCACTAAGAGAATAGAATTTAGAATGCATTACTTCCAAATTACCAGAAGGTGAAAAAAGAAAGAAAAGATATAGAAAGGAAGAACATAAATGGATGAAAAATTATATACCATGTAAACTATATCTGAAAGCATAATTTAAGAAAAAATATTTAGATAAAGAAGGCCACTTCGAATAAGAAAAGACTCAATTTCCCAGAAATATTTAACAGCTTAAAATTTGTGTTCACCTAATTTTATGGCCTCAAATATATATGAAGCAAATATGAACAAAAGAATAAAGAGAAGTGAACCAAATATACAATCATAATGGGCGATTTTATCATTTCTCTTAATAATTCAAAGAACAAGTAGACAACAAATTTAAAGAGGACAAAGAAAAAAATATATATATATAAACACACATATGTATGCATATATCTTTTCAAGGACACCAAAACACTTCTAAAGTTGGCCATAAAGCAAATTTCAAAAATGTCAATGGATTTATATCAAAGAGAGTGCATTCTCTGATTAAAATATAAATAAGCTAGACATCTGTAACAAAAAGAAATTTACATTACTTTCCAAATTAAAAACATACTTCCAAAATGCTTTGAACTGGATGATGAAAGACACAAGAGAGACAAAATGTAGGGGGCCATTTATTTAAAGTTCAAAATCAGGCAAAGCTAAACCCCACTGTTTAGGGATACAAATTTAGACAATGAAACTCTTAAGAAAATCAAGGAAATTGATTACTAAAACGGTATGCTGTTTCCCTTTAGTGGGGATGAGGGGATTGTGATTGAGAAGCAGTACAAGAAGGAACAGGCAGGAGCTGGCCTTGTTCCAGTTTTCCCACTGGGATAGCTATATGCGTGTTTACATGGGTTCGTTGAGCTATGTGATTTTGCTTCATGCATTTTCCATATGTGTATCGAAATCCACAGCAAAAGTTTTAAAAAGGAGTCAGGCAACGAGAGGAGTTTACAATTGTTTTGGCGAGGGAAGAAAGACAGGAAAGAGAGGTATATAAAGAAGGGAGGAGAAAGAGAAGGGGGCCACTGAGGCTGCTGTGTGAGAAGGCCTAGAAAGGGACCCTGCAGGAGGTGATCAAGAAGGGGTTTTGAAAATTCCCAACTGGATATTTTAATTGTTTGTAGTGAAATTTGCCATTTAAGTTCCTCTGCTACCTTTTCTGTAACATCTTTTGGCAAGTTGACACTGCTTTTTGTTTGAATGGGATATCTTGGGGACACTCATGGAAGGCTTGGCACAGAACAAAAATAGAAACCATGTGGGTGGACCCGGGACCTGGAAGATGAGGGGACTGCGGTCATCTGGGTCAAACGTTAGCTGTGCCTTCTGTATGGTGTGACTCCCTCTGCCTGGATTGAATTTATGTGTATGCTTTTCTTTTCCCTTTTGATTTAGTACAAGCAACTTGTAGGCAGAGATTATTGTCCCTGTTGTAAGTAGAAAAATATGAACTTTGATGTCATCTAGTCCTAGGTACAAATCCCATTTCTGACACTTACCTGTTGGATGACCTTGGGCAATTTTTTAAATCTTTCTAAACCTAAGTTTTTCCATTGTATAGAAGATGATGATACTTACCTCATAGGTGACTTGTGTATAATGACCGGCAGAGATGTTACAAATAAGAAGCAGAGTATTCTAAAAATGTGATTTCATTTTTAACACTTTAACATCAGTAGATTTCACATAAAAATCAGGATTTCTGGCTTTTCTTGGAAAAATTGGAAAACCTGGCCACACTGGGCCACACTATTAAATGGCAAAGTTGGCCAGGATGGAGTAGTACTTGCCCCTTTAAACTTGGCCTACCTCTTTCATGTTCTCTGATTGGACCTTTAGACCTCTGCACTGGGAACCAGCATCGAAAATAACACAAGTGTTGGTTCACTCCTTTCTCAAATTCAAATTTTTGGTAACTAAATCACTTTACTTCCTATTTCTTTCAGAAAATAAATTTCTTGGAAATATACGTTTATACCAAAAGGCATTGTGTAAATTTTCTGTTTATAGGATATTACCAACCTTGGTACTTAATGAATGGGTATTACTGAAAGGAAATGTAGTAACAAGCACTGCTTACCATGTGAGAGATTGCTAAAGAAGCCTGCTGCCAGGTGTCCATTACCAACTTCTCATCTGCTTCAAAGTTTAACTCTACGTTTTCTAGCGAGTAATCGATCTTGCCCTTCAGTATTGCTTTTATTTTTGGTTTGGACATAACTGTATCCGGAGAAATGGATATTCGAGGAACTAGAGGAATTCTTTGGGGAACAAACAAACAGAAATATAAAGATTTTATACAAAGAATTCTATTTTTGTGACCCAGTTAATTTGTGAATTTTAATTTCTTGCTTTAGTTTCAGTTTCCAAAGTTTTCCTGGGAGAATTCTTTAAATAGAGAAAAGATTACAAAAGGCTCTATTCAGATTTTTGTGGTCTAGAAATTCTTATTAACAAGAGGAATCTGAAAGAAAAGGAACAACAAAACGTAATTTCCAGGTTTAATTCTCAGAAATTATATGGGAGGAAGATTAAACAACGGTGCTTATGATGGAATGCAATTTTGAAATTTATTCAGGGCATAAACTTCTAGCCAGGAATAAATCAGTCATGAAAAACCAGACCACATTCAGTGTGGGTGTCCTTTTCATAGATAATGAGTATCATACAGTATCCTGAAGTGGATAGTTTAAAGGTAGGATACGACAGATGTGAGGTCTGAAAGAGGCTATCCAGCAGGGACAGCAAAGTATTGGGTGCTGGCTGGGGAAACTCTCCAGCAGCCCTCCTGATTCTTGAATACAGATGATGATGTCTTTCTCTTTGTTTTATAAAGTGCTATGTGAACAGAGAATTAAGCCCTCTCTTTCCCTTCTCTCAATCATATTGCTGCCCGCATGTAGACATTCTAAAGCTGCTCCATAGAACATTCTATCCCTGAAGGGTCCCAGGATCTAAAAGGTGAACAAAGGCAAGCAGAGAGCCACAGGCTGGAATGCTCCTTGTGACTCGGGTTCACCTCTGGCTCCCAGCTTAGGGTAGGTGTGGGGAGATAGGATCTCCAAGGATGCCTTCGTTGAAAATTGAGAAGGGTCAGAAGCAATAATAGGAACAAGCCTTTGATCTGCAGCTGCAAGTTGGGATAATGGATAATACAAATATGATGATGATAGTTTTTAGGAAAGAATAAAGTAGGTAAGAGATATAATCCATGCTTAGTGGCAACGCTCCAATATGTGTTCATCAATTGTAACAAATGTACCACACTAATGAAGGATGTTGTTAATGTGGGAAAGTGTGGGAGGAGTAGGGAGTGGGGCATATGGGAATCCCCTATATTTATTATGTAACATTTATGTAATCTAAAGCATTTTTTTTAAAGGAATAGATTGCACTTCTACTTGCATGAAGTGATTGCATTAGTTCTGGGACTTTTTTTTAACAAATCAATTTTACTGATACATATTGATAAAGCATACAATTAAAAATGCTTAGCATAGTGCTTGTTTCCTTTTATATGTTAAGAGATTGTGGTTAATTGGTTAGTTGATTGATAAATTGATTGACTGATAGTTCTAGTATATACCCACAACAGCGATTTGAGATTGAGATTGGTGCAGAGTTATTTTTGTGGAAAATAAGAACTGGCTGTTAATTTGCCCATTTCATTCTACTAACCAACATTAATAGCCTCCCAATGATGCTTGACTTGCTATTTTATGCTAAGAACAGAATGCACTGCTACTCTAAACATTTCAACTTGGCCTCCTTTGATGGATCTGATGTTTCATACTGCATGTGATTTTTCTTTTTTAATTTCAAAGTTCTCTTTAAGCAGCTTGCTGGGTTAAGCATTTCTCTTGTATTCCTACCTAGAACACAGGTTATACATTTTCCTTATTGTGTATTCTTGTATGCACATGGACTGATAGGGATATGATGGGACCAGACGGAAGAAGCCTACAGAGAAAAGAAATGGGCCTTGACCACAGGCATACCCTATCGTGTTCTGTCATTTCAAATCTTTTTTGGAATAAGGGAGGGTAAAATAAACAAAGCAAGAACATGCAATAATCACAATTAAAATACTGCATGAAAATAAGAAAAGTTTATAGTATTATTGTGCTATAATAATTTTAGTCACAATTTATTGAGAGCTAGGATGAGATCTCAAGTCTTCTGATTCTAAGACATGGTGCTACATGCTTTGTGGATTTTATTTTCTGTAATCATCACAACAACCCTACTTTAGAGACAAGGAAACCAAGGCTTAAAGAGTTCGAGTGACTTGTCCAAATAAGTAAATTGGCTTAATTTAGTTACACATAGCTAGTCAGTGACAGAATCAGTATTCAAACCAGGTCTGTCTGACTCTGAAACATAGTCACTACCCCTGTCACCTACATTAACTGAACAGACTTGTAATAAGATGTACTATTTATATATAAAATTTACATTATAAAATAAAATATATGGCCCATCTCCTTGGAAAGTTAAACATTCAGTGTTTGTATGATATTTTTAAAATCTAACTTATTCCTTTTCTCTCACTTCATCCCTACAGTTTGCTACTTTCTCATGGCATGTCCATGAGAAAATATTATTTAAATTCTTAATTATATTAATTAATTAAATTACTTTATTTTTTTATTTGGTTTCATTCATTTAATTTTTAATTACTTTGAATTTTATTTTTTATTATTTTAACTCTTATTTTTAGCTCACTTTTAATGTTTTATAGTTGAAAACCACATCACAGGAATTACTGCCATGACCATTCCACAGCCCCTCACCCATCACCCAATTTCTTGAAGACATTTTTCCATCTGTTCATGGCTTTCCAGGGTTTGGAAACTTGCCCACCCATTGTGTCTATAAAAGCAATTATTTACAAACTTTTATATTGCACAGGATTGTTTGACTGAAAACATGCTTGTCTTCTACCCTTACCACTAATTTCATTTTCTTGCTGGCAGAAATTTGAGACTAAACTCTTAATAAGTTTCAGTGTCATGAGGTCATCATCACACATGACTCAGTCTTTACTGTTTTTCAACTTTCTTATCTGTAAAAGAAGACTCGTACCTCCTTCCATTTTCCTTTACATAATCTCTCTCTCTCGCTCCCATACACACATGCATACACTCTCACACACACACACTCAATAGGAACCGCTTAGGACCATTCTTAAAAGTGGTGGGGGTTCACAATCCCTTACCAGAAATCCTTAGGAAGAAAGCTATTTCAGAATTCAGAATTTATATACACCACATATCACCTGACACCCTCAGCAATATCTGTGGAAGCACCCTATAATAAAACACATTGTACCTCTGCTGCAACAATGAGTAAATATTCCAGGTGCACTAAAGAAAGGGTGTCAATAGTTTCAAGTTAATTCATCTAAACCAAATTTAGAAAAAAAATGTTCAGCTTTTAGAGCTTTTTTTGGATTTTGGATTTGCAGATAAAGTATTGTGAAATTTTATTAGTGTCATTTAATTTAAAATTGTAAAGCTTTGTGTTCAAAATAATCACAGTGCAACAGTGCCTCACCTAAGTTGATTTTCTGAAATGTCTTTACTATCCAGCTGGACCAATGGAACACGAGTAAATCCCTTATTGTTGTCCGTTGGGATTTTGCCTTCCATTCCCCTGTAATAATCTTGAAGGAGTCTCTTTGTATCTTGGAAACGGTTCAGTTCTGCCTTTAAGAGTAAATGTTAATGTTAATACCGAAAAGAGAACAATGTAATGTATATGTATTTCCCATATTGGACTCTGTAAGCACTCTTTTAAAAGCTTTTAGGTTGAAATCAATTTTCTGGAAGTTAGGAAAAAAGAATTGGCCACAAGTGTTTATCTAATATTCCATAAAGATTAGAGATAATTCATGACGTTGTACCACCTGACCTACTGCACTTGCTCCCACTTTTCAGATGGCATTTCTACTGCTTTTAATAGCATAACAAAGGTGACAGTATGTATACTGTCCGACGTAGTGCATAGTATTCATTATTTTTGACATCTTTCCTGCATCCTATATTCAACAACCAAAATTGCAAAACCAACATTAACAAAAATTTGAGTGTTTTATATGTCATAGGTAGCATGCTAGTTGAGCTGAGAGATAACAAAAATACCAAAAATTCTAGGTCCCGGTCCTCTAGGACTTTTTATAACATAAAGTCTAGGACCACCATAACATAAAGTGATAATGACAGTTCTCTTTCCACAGTTTCCATTTTGCTCAATATGTCTGGCGGGAGAGCAATCCTCTGGTGTGCATGGCTAACCCCCTCTGCTGGCATTGCCAGTAGATGCCTTGAGGGAAATGGAGTAGCAACGGGGGAGCTGGGGGCAGGGTGAGCAGCATCATTAGCAGAGAGCAATTCCCTTGTCGGAGCAGATCGTTTTCCTTTGCGGTAATGCTGAAATGCATGTGCACTGAGACTCCGCTCAGTGCTCAATGCCACAGATGAAGACTTGGAGTCTTCCACACCTTTCTCTCATCATGTGCCAGATTATCTGGTGAGTCTATGTTTCTCTTTGATAGTGTAAACACGATCTCCGGACTCTGCTTTAGTTTGTGGGGCTACTTTAACCAGTACCTGAGAGTCTAAAGATACAGTCCATCATATCAAGTTATTTACAGAAAACATCTTTTCTAAAGGACAAAAAAAACAAAAGTATTAGTATTCAAACTAACCTAAGGATATTTATGAAAGGATCCCTATGTTTATCAAGCAATTAATGTTGCCATTTATTTCATAAAACATCAATATATATATACTTGTACTGCCATTTTCACAGTTCAGAACAAATAAAAGCCAGATTTTACATTGTAGTCTACAAAAAAAAAGACAAGGGCAGTTTTAATAAATTTGTTTTTGGTATGCGAAAAAGGAAGCCAAACTGCTCCTGACATGTTTTCTGCATTATTAATCTTTTCTGGTTAAATGACTGAAAACAGAAAAAAATTATTTGGTTAATTTGAATCCATGTTGTAAAATAAAATGACCACTTATATATTGTTTTAAATTATAGAAGATGTTTTAAACAGTTTTTTTTTTGCATTTTAAATCAAGAACATATAGTTAAGGAACTTAGCAAAATAGTGTTCAAAATGACTAGGAAAATTAAACATTTTTCTCTTTTCTTGCAGAAAAACTAAATTGAGTTTTAAAATATTCATATTGTAGACTAATTTCATAGCTTGACAATAAACATTTGCACCTGTCATATTTTGGTTTGGTAAAACAATAGAGATAAAATGGGTTTTCCAAATTAAATTCATTAGAACAGGCACGATGCCACATTTACGAGTAGGATGCAAATATAAACCCAATTAGCAAAGACTGAATATTGACAAAAGACTTTGGGGAACTGAATAAAAGTATCGCAAGATTAAAAAAATTATTAGTTATTAAACTATAGTGTTAAATTATTTGGTAAATAAACTTAGAAATTGAGAAATTCTTTTCCCTCTTAACTGAGATAACTCTTTAATAATGATTAGGTATAGTAGAGTCTATTTTCTACTATTGTTATTATGGGACAGCATAGTATTTGTGCCTTAGGCTAACCTTGATATAGTGATTATTTAATACAAAAGATTAATTTAGTTTATGTGGCAGAATTCAATTCGTAATATAGCTAAATCTGAATAGGATGCTATACTATATCCAAGATTCCAATATAAGTAGAATTAATCAAGAATTCTGTCACATTTATGATAACTAGTAAATAATGCGTTCTTACTGGTTTTCTTAACTGTCACAGAATCTTGACCTGAAAGGCACCTCAGGAATCACCTAGCACAGCATATTCTAAAACTTATTGTGTAGAAAACTTGTCCTTTGCGCTGTTATAATGAATACGTGACTGCGGATAAAATAAACAAACAGACAGAAACATCCCAAGGCCAACTAATTTTGGAAATGCTTTGTTAATATACCAAAGCGGTTTATTTATTGCAGGATGCTTCCATGTTTTAATATGCCAATAGGTATTGCTACTTCTCCAGGGAGAGAGAAGGGTAGAATAGGTAACATTTCCCAAAGTCATTTGATCACCGAGTCCTTGTTTTGTGATACATCTTGGAGGGCTGGTGTTCCATGAAACCCACTTTGGGAAACACTTGCCTAACTGCCTCTTCCCAAAAACCACAGGCCCTTGATGAATTTTACTAGGATTCTTTACACTAGCCCAAACATGTTCAAGCCTCTACTTCTGAGCTTCCAGGACAAGAAGGCTCATTGCCTCAAAAGCCTGTTATTTGATGGAGAGTTCTAATCATTAGGAGCTTTCCTCATATATTCAACTGAAACCTACCCTCATGTAATTTCCAACCCTGGTTCTTATGGGAGCCTACTGATCAGTGTAGGATAAGGCTCTTTACTGTTCTACATGACAAGCTTTCAGCTATTTGAACGTTGATGATAAAGCAGTGATTAGAAGTAACAGCTCCAGACTTCCTAGCTCAAACCCCAGTTCTGCTTCTTACTAGTGTGACACTGAACAAGTCATTTTACCCATACTTGCCTTAGTTTCCTCATCTGTAAAATGAGCATTATAACTTAGGGCAAGGGGTTGTTGTGAAGGTTCGATGCCTTCACATCTGCAAAGTCCCAGGAATAGTACGTGGCATGTTCATAGGAAGAACTGAATGAGTGTTAGTGTTTGTTCTCTGCCATTCCCTTTATCCTTTCTTCCCCTGGTTGGTGTATTTCTTGGATCAGAACCAAAATCTAGGTATTGTTAACATATAAGAGTTGTACCATTTCCAAAAGAGACATATATTTCTTGGATTCTTGAGACTAATTCACCAAAATTATCTGTTTCCTGTACCTTCACTATTGGAGTTCAGCTATTTTTGCCATAAGCTTTTTTTTTTTTTTTTTTTTACAACTTAATGGATTTAAATTTAATATAGTACTTCTCACCAAAGGATGTTAGTTGGTTAATCAATATAATTTTTTTTTTATCTTAACCTTGTCTCCATTTTAGGGTTCAGTATAAAGTATTTTTTTACATTAAATCTTTTTCTCCATTGCAATATTAAATATGTCGTATACATTTTTCTAATTCCCCCCCACCCAAAGAAATAAAGGTTTCCATTTTTGACTAAATTTAATATGTAAGTACACTATTAACTTGGGGGATGAGAAAACAAAAAACTAATTAAAATATGGAGAAAAGACTCCTTAACAATTCAGGAGGCAGTGACTAGTGAACAATGGCAATTTCCTATGATTCTGAGCAAGAGCTTCCTTTTTACTATATTGTAAGCTTTGGAACTTTTGATACTATGGATTATTTATGCAAATTTCAATCATATTATTTATTTGACCCCCTTTACTACCTGCAAATACAAATTATAGTCTGCTTTTTTTTCAGTGCTTTCTTTGATGTGACGAAAACATTTTCCCCCATGTAATATACATCAATTTGTTATTTATAGGGAAACATTTAGGAATGTGAAATTACCACCTCAATTACTGTGTGTTTCTTGGGAACTTTCAGACACCAAACCCCAGTTTTAACCTCAATAGCAAAAAGGTTTTCAGGCTGAGGTTTGATTTAGGAGGCCCTTCCAAGTCACACTTGTTCATTTCTCTTTCGTGCATATACCCCCAAACAAGCACAAGTGCCTCTAATGCTGAGAACTACACCTAACAAGACAGCAATTGCATCTCGGGCTTCTACTGCTTCAACAACAGGCAGCACCAAAAGCAGGGAAATGAGGACCATCAAGAACTGTGTTGAAACTGAGGTCATGATGCTGGGATCTCGAAGGCTGAAGAATCAGGGTATATAGACATATAATTCTATCTGACTCAAAATACTCCCTTCCTGGAGCTCCGGATGCTGAGGTGAGGAAGTTCCATGTGCCACTGCCTTCCAGAAAGCAGCCATTACAGGAGTCTTGCCATGAGCTTTTGACATACTTGTCCCCCTGTTGCCAATGTTCCATCTCTCCTTGCCCGAACAGGCGTCCTGGGGATGCTCCCTAGACTGGCTTAGGCTCTTTGGTCCTCTCACTTTAATCTTTTGCACAATCTATGCCTTGTGGATCTGGCTGTTCTGCTAGTTATGCCTCAGCTTTGTCCTCTGGTGTAGGTGAACTATTTCTGATTACATTTTCTTGCCCCTTTGTATGCCGAAAATACTAGCATTCATTGGTCATTTGTTGAACAAGCACTTATTAAACACCTATTATGTACTAATAGGTCAGCAAAAGATTCTCATTTCCTACAGTATCTCTTCATGTAAGTTAATCAGCTGCAAACTAGAATTATACCCTTTTCCATTCTCTATCCTCACTGCTGTTCACTTAGAAAAAAGTACCCATGTAGATGTGGTTACAAATGTTAGTCAGTCAGGTTGTTCTGATGAATGATCTGCTTTTTCAATCCAAGAAAAAACTTTCTATTTTCAGGAATTAAATGCCTGATGGGTCTGATCTATCCCTTGCCTTTGCGGAAGGGCTGCTTTCCTGGGCTTTGGCTGGTCACTTTTGGGTGTCTGCTTTGAGAGGCTGATGAGGTAAGCAACCTAGTTGGAGTGGCCATCTCTGCTGGCCCTCTCCATATCTATGGGCCATGTGGAAACAAAGCTGGTGAGGAGTTGCTTGGATTGCTCCCAGTTCTGGAGCTTGTGTGGCAAAAACTATTTCAGCTAACTTCCTTGGCAAGTTGGAGCTCATGTCAGGCAGAGTGTGATGAGCAAAATGAGCCCTGAACAGAACCCCAGCATTCCCAAAGGAATTGTTGCATGAGGAACGTGGCTGTGGAGGGGAGAATCTGTGTCATTGTGACCGGCAGGTCGTACCTGCATCAGTGAAAAGAAATGGTTCATTGTGATTCCGAGGGAGTCCTGCAACCAGCTCTCATTAATGATATCAAGACGCTCCTGCTCCGCCTCTTCCTTCCGGGCATCACAAATGTCCCACAGGCGGTCTCGTAAATCCTGAGCAGAAAAGAAACATTGCCATTATGCTTTTAGAATCACAGCTCAAATTATCTTTGTGTAATAAAACTAAAATCCTTTGCCTGTCTTTAAAAAGTCCCTAAATAAAATTTAGACCTAACGCATACTCATGTATTCTTTCATCTGTTAATTCAACATACATTTATTGTGCTTCTACTCTATGGCAGGTTCCCATTTTCTAAGACTACCTCCTCAAATCACAGGCCCACATCTACCACAAATCCACTACAGTTCCCTTTATTTATGGATGGGTATCTCTGCTTTATAGATTTTAATTCTTCCTCAAAAAATTTGGTTGACAAAGTCATTTCAGTGAGTTATGGGGGAAATGGCATATCAATGGTGGAAGAGATGGGTAGCTCTATTTAAACTAGGGGCATAGGCTTGTTATGGTGAGTCACATGACATTCCCCGAGGAATGCTGGCTGAGAGGGGATTATCCAAAAACAAGCTTTATGTTTAAAAGCTAGCAATAAAAAAGTCTTTTCAAGATCTCAGCTCTGCCACTTAACAGATCTTAAGCAATGGTGATGATAAAGTCAACAACAATAACCGCTGCCACACCCTGAGTCCTTCCTAAGTGTCAGTGCTCTGAGCACTCTGCTTATAATTGACTCATTTAATGCTTCACAACTACCTTATGAGTTAGGCACTATTATTAACTTCACTTTGCGGATAAGGTAATGGAGTCACAGAAAGGTTATTTTCCCAGGGTCACAAAACCAGTAGGTGATGGAGGCAGGATATGAGCCTGTGGTCTTGAGTAATACGCACCACTACATTAGGCCGCAGTTACTGTAAAATGGGGATAATAGTATTTATTTTTTTTATTTCTTATGTAGACTAAATTAACTAATGTAAGTAAAGCACTTAGCACAGAATTTGACACACAAGTCCACAATGAATGAAAACTATTATAATTATATTCACAGCAATAAAATAATTATTACCAAATAAGATCTCATGGATGAAATATATTCAGTTCAAAACTTGAGAGCTTTCACGATAATAATAATTTATTGACTACTTCCTATGTGTTGGGCATTGTGTTAAGTGCTTTACCTCATTAATCCTTATATCAATAGCCAAGAAGTAAGTTCTGGTGGAAAAAAATGAGGCACAAAGAGGTTAAGTCACTTGCCTATTGTTTCAGTGTGGTGGAACCAGGAGCCTCAACCCAAGCAGTTTGATTCCAGCACCTAAAGGGTATTTTATTTCTCTGATGCTGTCTGTGGAGCACTTTGTGTTTGAATTCTTACCTTAGCAATTTGGTTTGTTACCTTGTAGAGGCTGCACTTAAAATGAAAATATCATAGGTCATTTTTACAGCAATATAATAACTACTAGAATAACACATCATCATTTTAGCTCTGATGTTGATAGTTCCATAGCCCTTCCACAACTACTTTGTCAGACATTGAATAAATACTGATTCGTGCTTATCAAATATGTATACATTTTTAAAAGATGGGAGAGGATGTAGTAGGGGAAAAAGTACAAAAGCAGGAGTCTGGAAACCTTGCTTCTAATTTGCCTTCTGCTACTGACTCACTGTGAAATTTTCATAAGTAACAGGATCTCTGTGGCTAAGTTTTCTAGGGGGCAAATGAGGACAATGCAATAGGAAAACTTCTCCATTAACTTCATAGAAGATTGGAATGAAATAATCCAAGAATGAAGACATTAACAGGGATAAAGTGGGATTAAATCATAATGTTCATTATGGGTTTACCCAGAGGCAGTGATGGTTTCCAGCCAGTATGTTTTTATGGTCATATTAGATGTTCATAGCCAGAGTCCTTTCCGATTGGTCTATGACAGATTGTTTGGTGCCCATCTATACTACTTGCTAAACATTTTGAATATCACTGTTGCACAGAGGGATATATAAACTGATCTTTACTTCAAAGATATCTATATATAGTATTGGATGGGGCTTGAGGCAAGGGGATAAACTCTAGATGATTGTGGAGGAGGCAGTGTAGAGGAAGAATGGCAGAATGATATATATATCAGACAACTAAAGAACAAGGAAGAGTATGCTAGGGTAGCGTAAGATAGTAGAAGAAAGTTTCTTCAGAATTAAGAGGAAGGAGGGCTCTCTTTTGGCTTTGGGATGGGAACTGGAGAAGTTTGTGTGAAGGAAGATGTATTTGAATCAGGCCTTGGAGGATGGTGAGAGCCATTATGTAGCATTCTAGGAGAAGGGAAGACTATGGGCAAAAAGTGCAGGGGCAATAAAAGAGCAGCAGCCCAACAAACGGCTTTAGGATGAAATAAAAATAAATGACCGACAAACTTACGGAAAAATATTCAACTTTACTGATAAAAATGGGAATTCAAATTAAATGAAGAAAACCAATTTCTCCCCATCAAATTGGCATTTTAAAAAAAGAGAATTCAAAGGCAGTAAATCATAGGGTGTGACCTGAAAACAGGGAGAGGTTCAGTGGGTTGGAGTATAATGACCATATGGGCCATTGGGAGTTGGAGACTGGTTTTGACAGCCAGGCTAAAGGATTTAGATTTTATTTGGCAAGAGCTAGGGAATTACTAAATATTAATGAATAATTAGACAGTGGGTTGCATTTAAGAAAGACTCATAACTATTAATTGAATATTTGTGCTGACAAATTCATTTAATAAATACTCTTTTGCAAAATTTGTAAAGATTTTCTGTTGGGTCCAAATACCCAAATTCAATTTATGTGGTGCTTTCTAGAGTCTCACATAAACAAAATGACAAAAAAGTTCAAATGTAAAAGCATATAAAATTTATATGAGACAAATACAAAGAAAAAATGAAGCAGTGTTCATGATATTGATATAAGATAAAGTAACATTAAAGACTAAAAGTACCTTTGTGGCAAAGATGGTTATTTTATATTATAAAAGAGGGTAAGATCCCATACATCTATGGCCAAGAAATCTATGGCTTTTCAACAAAGGCAAGAAGTCCATTCAATTGGGCAATGATAGCCTCTTCAACAAATGGTACTGGGAAAATTGGATAGTCAAATGCAAAAGAATGAAATTGGATCCCGACTTCACATTATATACATACATTAACTCAAAATGGATCAATGACCTAAATATAAAATCTAAAACCATAAAACTTGTAGAAGAAAACATAGGAGGAAACCCTTATGACCCTGTGTTTGGCATGGATTCTTAGATATGACACACAAAGCACAAGCAACAAAGGAAAAAAATAGATAAACTTCACTTCATCAAATTTAAAAACTTTTGTGCATCAAAGGACATTATCAAGAAAGTGAAAAGACAACCTACAGAATGGGAGGAAACAGATGCAAATCATATATCTGATAAGGGTTTAAAATCCAGACTACATATTAAGACCTCCTACAACTCTACAAGAAAAACACAATTCAATTAAAAATGGGCAAAGGACTTGAATAGACATTTCTCCAGAGAAGATATGCAAATGGGTAATAAGCACATGAAAAGAGGTTCAGCATCATTAGCCATTAGGTAAAGGAAATCAAAGCCACAATAAGAAACCACTTTATACCTATTGGATGCTTATTGTTTAAAAAATGAAAATAATGAGTGTTGGTGAGGATGTGAAGAAACTGGAACTATCGTGTATTGCTGGTATGAATGTGAAACAGAGCAGCTATTGTGGAAAGCAGTTTGGTGATTCCTCAAAAAGTTAAAAACAAAAATGCTATGTGATCTGGCAGTTCCATTCCTAGGTATATACCCCAAAAGTTGAAAGCAGGGACTCAAACATATATTTGTAGACTAATGTTCATAACAGTATTCACAATAGCCCAAAGGTAGAAATGACTCAAGTGTCCAGTCACAGATATCATTCAGCCTTATGGAATTTATTCCTTAGGGAATTTATTCCTTAAGGAATAAAGCTCGGATACCTATGGATAAACCTTGAAAACCTTATGCTAAGTGAAGAGTCAGAAACAGAAGGACAAATATTTTATGGTTTCATTTTTATGAAATATCTAGAATAAACAAATTCATAGAGACAGAAAGTAGATTAGAGCAGGGAGGGGAAATGGGGAGTTATTGCTCAATGAGTACATAGTTTCTGTTTTGGGTGATGAAAAAGTTTTAGTAATGGATGGTGGTGACAGTAGCACATTTTAAGTGTAACTAATGCCACTGAATTGTATGCTTAAAAATAATTAAAATGACAAATTTTAAATGCCATTTTAAATGGTTAAAATGGCAAACACACACACATTACCACAATAAAAATAATAAATTACAAAAACAGTGTAAGAAACCATGAAGAATACCTTATCATGTCCTTTTATTTGATAAATAATGCTGGATTAGAGAAACAGCTTAATGTAGTAATTAAGGGTATGCACTGGAGAGTCAGATAGCTTGGGTTCAGATCCCAGCACTGCCAGTTATAATGTTGACTCTTTACCATATTTCTTCATTTAAAAAATGGGAATATTAATAGGTCCTATATCAGAGGGTCTTGTAGGGATTAAATAAGACAGTGTCAACACACAGTATATACTCAGGGTTTAGCTATTACTTCCATTGCATTAAAACCTGTGAATCAAAAACTGTCAAGTTAGATAGAAAAATCATAGTTACAAGTGTTTTTCACATACTCTACTCAGTTTTTGAGAGCTCATGAAGGTATAAAAATGTAAGAAAGAGTAGAGCAGTTGTTTGAATCAGAATTACCTGTAAGAATTGGGTGGGAAAGAGTGTAAACTACAATGTAAATTTTAATCCACACTTAGTGGCAATGCTCCAAAATGTGTTCATCAATTGCAATGAATGTACCTCAGTAATGAAGGATGCTGTCAATGTGGGAAAATGTGGGAGGTGTGGGGAGCGGTGCATATGGGAATCCCCTATATTTTTTATGTGACACTTGTATAATCTAAGTATCTTTATTTATAAATAGATAAATAAATAGAATAAAATAAAAGAATTACCTGTAATACTGAAAAGAAAGTGTATGATATATGAAGAAAGTGCATGAAGCAAAGGAGTTATTATTATTTTTTTTAACCTTCACAAGTTTCTCTACTGCATACTACTGCTGAGGCTCCATTGCTAAAGAGAGTTATAAAATTAATGAGGCTGTTTTGGCCAAAATGTCTTGAACTGTCCAAATGGAGAGTATATATTTTATCTTCTAATATCCATAGAATACTCATAAAGCTTTTCATGTCTAAGGTAACTGAAAAAGTAAAATAAATGAAAAATGAGAAAATTTAAATACCGAATGCTTGGACCTCAATGCAACAGAATTAGAAACAAGGAACGAAATGTTAAATAACAACATTTGTCACTTGGAAATGAAGCAAAATATTCTTTTAAATAATTGTGCAGTCAAAAGTTAAACAAAATTGCAATTACACACCATTGGTAATTAATTATAATGAAAACACTATAATAAAAATCTTTGGGATATATTCAAATCTCTATTCAAAGGAAAGTTTTATTTTATTTTTTTCTTAACTATCCTTGCCAAAGGTTTCTCTGCTTCTTCACTTGGATTGATATTTTAAATTTAATGTTTTTAATTTGCCAATTTGTCACTATCTACTCCTTCCCTCATTAATTCCTTTCTCCCTTTCTTAGGTTTATTTTCTAGTTCCTTTCTGAAGTTTTATTTATTTCTATTTTTTCATATCTTATAAAAAGTCAAGAATAAAAAGACAAAAAGGAATATATATGTGTATCTTCACACATAAATATCATAAATATATCATATGCTACTCTGTGCTGATACATGTGAATCTTCTCACACCATTTGATTAACGTTTTGAAAAAAAATAAAATGAAATCCTATCAATTTAAAATAATAAAAGGACAAATGTTTAAAAGTAAAATACAAACCTGTGAGAGTATTGAAAAATAGTAGTACATTTTAATATAATTTTGGGGTTGAGAAGCATTTTTAAAGTACAGCCCACAAAGACGGAAAGTATAACGAAATATGTTTATATTTATCTACTTAAACATTAAAAGCTTTCTGCACATGAAAACTCACCTAAATAATATAAGGCAAACATCAAATTGAGAATATACTGGTAACATATGACCAACAGATGGTTCATATCCTTAATATATAAAGAGGTCTTAGAAATCAGTAAGAAAAGGGCATACCCCAAAAGAAAAATGGAAATAAATTCATAAACAGACTTTAGGAGGATGAAGAATAAATGACCATTAAACTTAGGGAAAAAATGGTTAACTTCAATTAAAAAACAGAAATGCGAATTACAGAAGATATCTATTTTTTTTTGCCCATTAAATTGGCAAAGATGAACAAACACGGTAGAATTCAATATTTGATGCACTTTCATAATCTGCTACTTGCAGTGAAAATTTGCAAGTTTTTAATGTGTTTTAAAAATCTAAAAAATAAGCATAACTTTTCTCCCAGCAATGGCCACTGTTTTAGAAACTTGCCCAAGGAAATAATTAAGGATGTGGCGAATATTTAGCTGCATGGCATTTTACTTTAATAAAAGTTGGTATTCAACAAATATTAGCCAATGAAATGATAACTATCATAGAAGTTGTTACATAAACTTTAATATAATCCATTTAGTCATAAAAATGATGTGGACGGATTTTTATTGAAAAGGGAAATGTGTGCTATTGTTGAAAATGTCTGTTACAAAACAATGTATATATGCAGTCAGATTTTTATAAAAAGAATCTGGAAAAATATGCAGATATGTACCAAGGTAGTAGCAATGGTTAATTATTGGTAGTGGGATTATGGATTTTTCATTTAAATCTTGCTTCTCTTTGTTATCTTATTTATCTTTTAATCTAATTTATATATTTATGTTAATTAATATATGGTACATTTGAAATTAGAAAAAAATGCCAAAAAACAATATTTTTAATTTAAAAACCTTCCTATTTGCTATCAGCAATTACCTGAATAAAATGGGGAGGAAGTATAGAGGAAGCAGGTGGGGGCTGCTTTTGGGTCATGAATAGGAAATAGGAGGGGCAGCTATGTTTTAGGATTAACATAGCTCTTAATTATTGTTTAAAGAATTTTGAAGAACAAGTAAAATACTTTAGTTTTACTGGGACATTTGTGAATTCAATATCTTTGGGGATAAACCACCCAGCATCCCACCTATGTGATCCAAACCTCCACCATCCAAATTGCCAGTAGCTTTCTAACTGGTTTCCCTGATGCTTTACTCCACTATAGACTCTTTAGGCCAGAAGCCAAGGCTTCCCTTCTCACTCAGAGCAAAACCAATCTTCCAACAGGGACCTACAAGGCCTTACATGATCTGGTTGTCTATGATCTCTGACCTTATCTCCTACCACTCTTGCCCATGCTCACTCTGCTCAAGGCACACTGGCCTCCATGTTGTTCTTCAAGCACACCAAGCATCCCCCTACTGCAGGGCCTCTGACTTTGCTTCTTCCAGTGCCTGGTACACTCTTACCCCAGATAGCACATGACTCTCAATTATTTCCTTCCTGAGCCTGCTCAAATGCCACCTTCTCAGCACACGTTTTCACAACCATTGTAAACAAATGTTCCTTTCCCCCTTGCCCTGCTTTGTTTTTCTCCACATAGCTCTTGTTACCAATGACGTACTCACCATGTATTTACTTGTTTATTGCTTATTATCCATCTCCTGGACGCTAGAACACAAATGTCATGGGGTCATAAACATTTTGTTCACTACTGAATTTCACTGCTGAACTTGAACAGTGCCAGGTCCATGGTGGATGCTCAAATATACTGAGCAAATGAATAGGTCATGGGGTAGAGTTTGGCAATATTTTTGTTGCACAAATAAATGTTGAGATCATAATCAAAATTGACTGTTAGTACCTGTACTAACGGTAATGGCAAGGGAAATAATTTCTCTGAAGGATATGAAGCTCTGTAAATTTAAACAGAAAAGACACACGATAGATTGAAATTGGGCTTCTCGTACATCAGAGGTCCTTTTCTAAAGGGTCAGGGTAATATATTTCATTCATGAATTTATGAAAATATGAGTGTCTTCCGAGTGCCAGGCATTGTGTTTTCCGGAGATACAAAGACATATACAATTTGGTAGCTGCCTTCAAGGATCTATTTAATAGAGGCAACCCTTTAGGTTTTCCTATGTATTTCCTTCATTCCTCTTCTTCCTTCCATCAACCATCCTTATATGTGCATCCAAGATTGGATGTGCCCAATACCAGGCATGGACAGAATTACATGGCCCAACAAAAGGATTAGCAGTCCACAAAACAGACACCAAGAATGCTCTGTGCACTGCCAACCTTGGCTTCTCTTTTCAGAAGTGTTGGCCATTGTATTCTCATTCTGAACTAAAGTTGCAGAGGAGCTCTTAAAAGTTGGCAGGTAAGAGTTTAAACCACACTTCATGAAAATATGAAGGAAATGAATGAGCGTTTTGCTGTACAAGATTTGAAAGGGCTAAGACCCCTTACATTCACTCTTTGGTGTAGTTCAGCCTTTGTTTCTTCATCATCCCACAGGTCATCAGGAAGAGAGTTGAAATCAGCTTGCCATTGGGTTACAAAATCTTGCTTGTGATCTGGACGCCTTAGAAACTGCTGGAAACTTGTTCTGTAAGGCAGTAAGAGAATATGGATCTTACACATCAAGCCTGCAAAATGTAAAATTCTAGCTTCAGTAACTTTACTTACCTAATCTCATATAAGTAAGAAAGCACAAAATGTTGGTCTTCCCTCAGATGCCTGAGTACTGTTTTGATGTTGTCTATATAGGAACTTTCTATTAGCTCCCAGTAAGGTATTAAAAATGAAGGTATTTCCTGTTAAATGGTAAAGCACAGAAATCGTTATTTCAAACAGAAAATTCTTCTGAATAACTGAGTCAAAAGAACGATACTAAGTAAGAAGATCAAGATGGAACTGCAACTACCTAAAGCATTCCCTGTGAAACCTCTTGCCCCCTCCCCAGCTAATTCCTTTTCCAAGTAATTCTTCATGTCTCAGCTTGGATGCCATTTCTTCCAAAAATCCTTTCCTGATCCTAGAAGTTGATAGGATCACACTCTGATGTTTTGATGTTCTCTCTTAGCATCCTATATTTCTCCTATTAAAACATTAATCATATTATTTGCAACTTGCTTATTTATTTGTCTGTGTCTGACTCCAGAATATCACTCCAATAAAGCCAGGAACAAGAGTTATCTTATTCACCACTATCCATTTCTACTGTAATTAACACAGTATCTGTGACATAGTAGATGCTTAAGAAATATTTATTGAATGAATGAATTGAAGCATCACAGAAGTTACAATTTTCCTAATTGCCTAATACAGAGAAAACCTATTGTTCATGTCAAGGAGATGACGAGTTATTTCTCTGATTTCACTTAGGAGGTTATATCCTTGCTGTGTGCATCATGAAAATTGTTATCTTTAATAATGCAATAAACAATAAAAACAAGAAATAAGTCAAATGAAATATGATTGAAGATATATATATTACATTCAATCTAAACTTTGCTGTAATAGTTATTCCTTTATTGGTTGTGCATTTATTTAGTCAGGGAATGTCACACATAAGGACCTTAGAAGTTATCTGGGCTAATTTTCTCTTGAATTGGGAAATGCCAGCCTCTACATGACTTCACCAATGCGTTAAACATTATATTGCAGAGCAGACTCCTCCAGTGTTGGACAACTTACATTACTAGAAAATTCTTCTTTGTATTGTGTAGACATTTTCCTTCCTGTAGCTTCTACTTATCAGTCCAAGCTATGCCTTTTGGAGAGGGACAGTCTGTATCATGCAATTTCCCTTATGACAGCCTGTCAAATATTTGAAGACAGGTATCATTAGTGAGAAGGGAGCTAGACTGGGATCCAGGATGCGTGAATTCAGGCACAAGCCATTCTCATATTACCCAAGCATCGTACTTTGTGCAAACCAGTGAGTAAGCCAGCTAAGAATTATTCATGGAGTGTTATTCACCGAGTGAGTGGGAGAGGGGAAAGAGTGAACAAGTAATAAGCAATTAAGCAAATCAGTAACCAGGTAAGTAAAGACCTAAGTAAGTTTACCAGGTAATGGATAAAAACAGTAATTCATCTGCTAAATGCTGTAAAGTGGCAGGGGTGTTGTTTTATTGTGGTCGGTCAGGAAGTGCCTCTTTGTTTAGGTGGCACTGGACTTTCTATGAGAAGGAGGAAGATTTGAGGAAAGAGCATTCCAATCAGAAGGAACAGCAGCTCCTGTTGTGGGAATATTTTTGGAATATTTGAGGGAAAGAAAGCAGGCCAGAATAGGTAGATCTTGGTGAAATAGAGGTGAAGTGGAGAAGGGTGATGTCCAAGAGGTGAGAAAGAACCAATTCCAGATGAGTTTCCAGATTCTGTCTCTTTACCTCTTCCTTTCCCAGTGCAAACACTCTCATTCAGTCTTTTGTCAGCTTTTGTCTAGAGGGTAAAAGGGCCTCCTAACAGGTTTCTGTGTTTCTTCTCAATATTCTTCAATAGCCCTCTATAACAATAATAACAGCTTACTGCTACTTTGTGCCACATATTGCTCAAGGCTTTATGTGTAATACCTCATTAAATTCTTACAAGGATCTGTGGGATTGATTTCTATTACCAGTCTTATTTAAAGATGAGGAAATTGAGGCACACAGGGGTGAAATACCTTGCACAAGGTCACAACTGGTGAGTGACGTAAATGTGATTTGAACATCAGAAGACTAGATCACAGCCCATGTTTTTAAACAATTCATTTTACTGACAATGAATTATTACTTTTTGATAGAGAAGTTGAAGGTTTATAGAAACATCATGCAGAAAATACAGAGTTCTTTGGAGAAATGTCTATTCAAGTCTTTTGCTCACTTTTTAATTGAGTTGTTTGTCTCTTGTTATTGAGTTGTAAGATTTCTTTATATATTCTGGATATAAACTCTTATTGGGTATGTGGCTTCCAAATACAGTCCCCCATTTTCACTTTAATGATGAAGTCTCTGATACCCAGACATTTTTCATTTTGAAGTCCCATTTATTATTACTATTATTATTTTGTTGCTCATGCTTCTGGTGTAAACTCTAAGTAACCATTGCTAGCTCAGGGTCCTGAAGAAGCTTCCCTATGTTTTCTTCAAGGAATTATATAGTTTTGGTTCTTATATTTAGGACTTTGATCCATTTTGAATTAATTTTTGTATATAGTGTGTGTAGGGGTCTACCTTCATCCTTTTGTACATGGATATCCAGTTTTCCCAGCACCATTTGTTGAAGAGTCTATTATTTCCTCAAAGAGTGTACTTGGCACCCTTGTCAAAAATCAATTGGCCATAGATGTGGTAGTTTAGATCTGAACTCATAATTCAATTTCATTGGTCTATATGTTTGTCCTTGTGCCAGTACCATGTTGTTTTGATTACTGTGGCTTTGTAAAAAGTTTTAAAATGGGAAATGTGAGTCCCTTCAACTTTGTTCTTATTTTCAAGATGTTTTTGGCTCTTTGGGGATCCTTAATCTCGTGTATAAATGATAGGCTTTTCCATTTCTTCAAAGAAGCCTGTTGGAATTTTGATTGGCCTTGCTTTGAATCTGTAAATCACTTTAGGTAGAAATGACATCTTAACAATATTTAGTCTCAATCCATGAACACTAAATGTCCTTCCATGTATTTAGGTTTTATTGATTTCTTTTAGTAATGTTTTATAGATTTTTGTATACAGGTTGTTTACATTGTGGTTAAGTTTATTCCTAGATATTTGATTCTTTTAGTTGCTGTTGTGAATGAAATTTTTTCTTGATTTTATCTTCATATTTTTCCTTACTAGTGTATAGAAACACTATTAAATTTTGCATGTTGATCTTGTACCCCACCATTTTGCTGAATTCATTTATTAGCTCTAGTAGCTTTATTGTGGATTTTTCAGGATTTTCTATATATAGTATCATGTCATCTTCAAAGTTTTAATTCATCCTTTCCAATTTGGATTAATTTTATTTCTATTTCTTGTCTCTATTTCTTGTCTTTGAATTTAAGGTGAGTCTGTGTAAACAGTATATAGTTGGTCATATATTTTTTTTAATCCATTCTGCCAACCTCTGTTTTTTTGATTGGTGAGTAACATTTACAGTAAATACTGATAAAGAAGAACTTTCTTTTGCCATTTTTCTATTTGTTCTTTGTAAGTTTTATGCCTTTTTTTGCACCACAATTCTTCATTAATGCTTACTTTCATGTTCACTTGATTTTTGTTGTGTACCATTTTGAGTCCCTTCTCATTTCCTTCTTTATATATTTTTCAGATATTTTCTTTCCAGTTACCATGGGGCTAACTTAACAGTTAAATCTATAATAGTCATGTTTGGTTTGATACCAGCTTAACTTCAATAGCATACAGAAATATGTTCCCTACCCTCTTCCATCCCCCCATCTTTTGTTGTACTTGTTACAAATTTTATCTTTATAAATTGTATGCCCCAAACCATAGATTAATTATTACATTTTATGAATTTGCATGCTAGAACCTGTAATTAGTAAAAAGTGGAGTTAAATACCAAAAAACCCCAAAACCAAACCAAACCAAAACAAAAAACAGTACAATAGAACTGGCATTTAGAATTACCCATACGGTTATTTTACCAGTAGTCTTTATTTTTTTATGCTTCTTCAATCCACTGTCTTTTCCTTTAAGTCAGAAAAACTCCCATTAGGATTTCTTGCAGGGCTGTTGAAACCCTTTAGGGAATTTTTCATTTCATTTTTTGTGTTCTTCAACTCTAGTATTTCTTTTTGGTTCCTTTGTAAAATTTCCATCTCTTTACTGAAATTCCCATATTGTCCATTCATTGTTTTCCTGATATTCTTTAGTTCTTCTTTCTTTAAATGTGTTTTCCTTTATTTCTTTGGGCATGCTGAAGATGATTTTTAAAAAAGTCTTTGTCTGATATGTCCAAAGTGTGGTAGTTTGTTTATAGACTCACATGACCCCAGTATTATCATCAGTTAAAACGTTAAGTGATTCACCTGGTTCTAAACGTCTGTGATTCTATGCCCAATCATACCTCAAATATTCATTTAACTAAATTAAACATTTTCAGTTCTTTCAGTACTCCTCTGACTTATTTACCATCCTTTCCTCACCTAGTTCCTCCCTCTGGTTTCTTGTTTGTCCTATCTCTCTTGAAGTGTGTAATATTCAGAATCATACTGAACACCATTTTAAATAGGTCAACCACTAAAGCTCCTTTCTGGTTGACTTCAATTCATTATTCAACACTCTACGTATGGACAGTGATCACTTCCTAATTGGAATAACCTGATTGGACCTAATTGGATTAACATCTTATTCACACATCTCATTTATCTATAAGGCCTTCATAAGAATATTGCCAAATATTATTTTGAACTCAAGAGATACTACTGTTCTTATGTTGCTTCCATGATCCACCTATCCAATCTTGCTTTCAGGAATGGATCAGTTCAGCAGGACTTATTCTTAGTGAAACTGCACAGACTCTGAGTGATCATTTTTATACTTTATAAGTGAGGCAAGCTAGTAAAATAGGGAATCAATAGATGGACCCGGAACCTGGCAAGAAGTCCACATGGATATCAATACCCCCAAGATGGCTGCTGGAAGACTCTCACAGAGTCTCCCATTTGGAACAAGAGTTCCTCCAGAAGCCAGGAGAAGCCCTGGATATTCTCCAGGGGCCTTATCATTGGGCCTTCCTGGGGAATTGATGGGTGGGGTAATCAATCAAAACAGCAAACAGCTGGGACTCCTCCCATGTCATTAGCAAAGGGGTGGAATAATTAATGGTTTAAAAAGCAGGTGCAAAGGCTGAACCCTCTCACTCTCTCTCTTGCCTTTGAATCCCTGTTCTGGCCTTATTCACCCCCACCTGGATCACAACGCAAGTAAAACCTGGGCACTTATAATCTATTGGGAAATTGTAGTCTGTAAATCGGTCCTCTTTATCACTCTTCAGCCCCTTACTCTCTCTACCTGGGACCTATGATCTGTTATTTTCTCCCATTTCTCTTCCTTCCCTAACTTAATAAATTACTGGCTTAAATAAACTGGCGTGCTCTTGAAATTCATTTCTTGTAGCATAGTCAAGAACTTAGACAAAATCCGGTTACATAAGTGCTCAGACATGTGTTTAATAATTTGCTCTAAAATTTTGCTCAGAGATTAATGTATAGACTATTGATCTACATTCTACTAAATCCCTTCTGACTTTTCTTAAATATTGAGGCATTTGCTTGCATCTGGTCTCCCAGAATCTCCTTTGTGAGTTCTATGAGTTACAATGCAATTTTTTCTGGGTCTGGGGTTTGAACTTATGTGATGTGACTAGGTGTTCAGAACCAAGCTTCCTGATTAATGGTGCCATTTTAATTTCGTTTCATTCCAAACGAGCACTCTTGCTTCTGTGACAATTTTTGAATTATCTACTTGATAAAGCCAAGTTTTATCAAGTTTGGCTGAGTTATGTCAATTATACAAAACTGTCTTATATCATTTAACTTTCTCATCTTCAAATGTTTTGTTTTAATTTTGCCCTTAAGGATAAGTCAAATACATTCAATAGAAATCCCTCAAGAATCTGCTTCATGCTCTGCACTGTTTGATTGTTGAATAAAGTGAATTATTCTACATGGTTCCTACCCTGCCTAAAGAGTTTGCAACGTAGTTGGGGAAATAAGACATATGCCCTGAGAAAGTTCAATAATAGCAGCCCCTCCACAATTGCTACAATTCATGATCGAGTCTCAAATGCCTGACCCAGATGGTCAGTATTGAGTATTCATAAGAGTAAGAAATCACTGGGAACTGGAATGAAGAAGATAGGGACCAAGCCTTTTAAAAAGCTCCTTGTTATTTTGTTCTTTTGCCTATAATGTATGGATAATAAACTATATTTTCCTCTCTTGAATATAAACTCCAGAGGAGAAGCCTCTTTGTTTAACACAATATCACAGCTCCAGACCTAGAAAAAGGCTGACATAAGAATTGTTGAATAAACGAATAAATAAAAATGAATAAATCAATGGATGCCTGTCACAGAGAAAAGAAACAACAACAAACTCCTTGTTTTTAAAAAAGCTTTGAAAGAAGGACCATTCTGTGTGATTTTCTCATGATCAATTATCTGTTAAAGCAACCACACTTGCCTACATGGAGACTGGGTTTTGCACAAAGAACCGGATGGAGCTTCAAGGGCTCACTTGGGGGCAGCAACTTGCCTTATACTTGGGTAACCATTAAAGTTCTCAGGCTAGACAGCTGTCTGTTCTTTTACAGGTTTAGCTTTTTTTTTTTTTTAAACAGCTCCAATTTCTAAAAAGTCGGAGGTTAAACTTCATTTAAAAGCATTATGATGTGGGATGAGAACATGGATGTAGGGCTATAATTTGCTGGATATGTGTTCTGGCAAAGTCATTCTTCCAGGAAACTGCATCACTGCTTGTCCTTGGGAAGAAAATTGGTCCTCACAGAACCCATTTGTTCCCCCAATTTTAGCACTCAGCAGAAGTTTGAAGTATGACTCAGAAACTCAAGTGAGTAGGGGAAAGAATGAGAAGTGGTTCAATGAGTAGTCTCTAAAAATTATTTCAGCTATAATGATGAGAATATATATATTACCAGCTATGAAAGGCCTTCTGGCTGCTGCAAATAATAGTGTAAACCTTACTAAGAACAGAAGAAAAGATTGGCTTCTACTAATGCTTGTTTCTAAACTGCCATACCTCAGGAACTGGTTCATTCACGTAGACCCATTCTTCCGATCCTGGTTTAGGTGGCAGTGGTAATATCGGAGTAGGTGATATGTCTGCAGAGCCAGCAGGTGATTTCTTTACTGGTACTTTCCCTCCTTGAGATTTTCCTTTAGGAGAACCTTAAACATGCATATTAAATCATTCCACTACAAGTAGATATAAGAGGCCAGATTCTTGAGGACAAATAAATCTATGATTGCCATGGACTTCAGGTACTAGGTTAATTACTGTTTACGTTCCTTGGGTAGTCTTACCAAATAAAAAGTTTAAAAAATCTCATCCTCCACAGCCCCTAATTTTACCAGTTATAGGCTGATTTTTCTTTTGAGCAATTCAACTTCTCTTGCCCCATCGGCTCTGAAAAGTAACTTATATTTTATTTTCAGCTCTGTCCTTGCTTCCACAATGAATACATGGCTCTCATAAAGTTTAGACTCTAGAGCAAAAATTATTTTATACACTACTGCAAAAACTGGCAAATTAAGCTCTCAACCCTGTATGAGAACAAGAGACTATCTATAACATGAATGGTGCTCTTGGTATCCCTTGGAGCTCAGGGGAGAAGATGGGGAAGAAGGAGGTTATTTTACAAGTTGGCCAGAACAGGTAAGAGATGTGGAGAAGGAGAAGAATTGGATGTTGTAGCTCCATAATATTCCCACATTCCCTGCAAGAGACATGGGTTTTCTATGATTTTTGCTAGAGTAGGGTAGTAGGGAAGGAGGTAGCTGTTGTATCATAAGCCTGGTTACATTAAGGCAAAATAGAGGAGAGAGGGGGTTGGGAGAGGGAGAGAGAAGGGAGAGCGGGAGAGTGTGCAGAGGGAGAGGGAGAGAGGGAAATGGAGAGAAAGAAGGGTAGAGGGAGAGAGAGGCCTAATTTTCAATTTAGAATTGAGAAAGGACATAAACTTTAGTTTCCCTGATAACATTAAGAAGGCAATCTAGACCACACTTACTGAAGAAGTGGCACTCTTACAATGGTCTGCAAGACTGTGCACTGACCAAAGTATCTTACTTAGCTCAGAGAGCACCAATATTTCCTGAAAGGATCAAAGTTATTATAATTTAGAAATCCATTCAATTGAAATTCCACTTACCTTCAGATTAATTATTTAGACTTTAGAATGCAGTTCAGATGCCTGTAAAACCCAGAGCACTTTCTTTCCCTCCAAATATATTATTTAATGAGTATTATTTAATGATAATGCTGTTTAGAAAAGTAAATACATCTTCCACTTTTATGCTAGTTAAAAATACATGGATTATAAGTAGAGAAGAAATAGTCAATTATGTCTCATGGGCAGATTAGGTGACTCCTACTTAAACATTTAAAAACAGTACCCATTATCCAAACATCTTAAATTGTATCTTAATTTTTGAAAATTTAGAAAACTTCAAGAAAATCTTTGTTCATGTAGCAACCAAAAATGCTCATGATATGATATATTTTTCTGTATAATGATTTTTCATCTCTTGACCTGAATCTCTGGTGAAGTAAAAGTGATAACACTATGGCCACTTTAAACTGATTTTTTCTAAGAAGAATTCCTAAGAACTTCCTAATTAAAAATATGAGACTGGAATGAGCTTTTCTTCTTCTTTTAAATATCGTGATCATTCTTTGACCCCTGTACTTTGGTTTCATGTAACTTTTATTTAATTTTCATCATTGAAAATGTTGAAGGCAAGAGATTTGAATGAATACAATATATCTATGTTATAGTGGGTGAAAAATTAGTTGTCATTTTTTACAAAACCTTTATTATCATCTAAATGTTCTTTAAGTATCACCCATCTGAGTATATGAGGGCTTCAGTTTCCAAGATATTGATTTCTCTTTTAACCTGGACCCTAAGTCTTTGGTGTAGTGAATCTTCATGGATGAAAGATTTGGAAAGTAATCTGTGTTTGACACATTTTATGATGGTATCACATTTTGTGTGATACTATAAGAACTGATAGTATCACAAAAAAGCCCATGGACCTAGAAATAAAATTAAATAAGGAAATAAGAAAGATCAAGTTTAGACCACAGGATTAATTTAATCAATGTTATCAGTAAAGAAATGGTCAAAGATGAAAAGATAGGGCAATATTTTTGAGCAAGGAAAATAATAAATAATATATTAGGAGCTCAATAAAGGTCTAAGTTAGGAGTTCTTAACCAGGGTCCACAGACCCCAAGGGGTCCATGGAAAGACTTCAGGGGGTCTGTGAACTTGAATTGAAAAAAACCAACTGATTAGATGTCCAACATGATATGCGTGTTGCCTTGTCAAGTACTACACCACAGTTTAATGTTCTTATTCAAGATATACAACAACATTCTGCACATTGACGTGTCTTTAAAAAATAAAATTTAACTTTAACTTTCCTATACTTTTGATGTATTGGATTATTTAATGTGTTAAGAAAGAAGCACACATATATAGTATTATATATTTTTTATTTTAGCCACTGTATTTCAATATATGTAACTGACTTCCTTTGTAATTTTATTTTAAGCATTTAAAATCATTATTCCTGTGGGGACGTGTTGGTGTGGGTGTGATATATTTATTAAATAATACACAGTATAGTGTGGACTTAGTATGATTTTAATTTTGATGTAGCATGTTCTGAGTGCAGTGGATAACTGCCTGCAAAAAGGTTGGTAAGGATGGTGGAGATGGTTTTATGACGCCGTGGGAAAACTCAAATTTCTAAATGTTTGCCAAAAATGACCATTTGAACAGATGTTGAACCATGTTAGGTTATCAGGTATTCAAATTATGGGAAAGTTGTAAAACGTAATTTTGAATAATCTTAAAATTTAATTTAAAGACATGCCGATGTTGAGTGCCATAAAACCATCTGCTGCTACATTCTGAGAAGGGGACCATGGTTTTCACCTGACTGGCAAAGGGGTCCATGGAACAAAAAAGGTTAAGAACACCTGGTCTAAGTAAATAAAGGTCAAGGGCAGGAATCAAAATTTAAAAGTTAGCTAGTTGATAGTTAATTCTAAGAGTAAGCTACATCAATTGATGAGAGGACATTAAGAAAACCAGAACACTGCTAGGTATATACCCAAAAGAATTGAAAGCAGGGACTCAAACAGATACTTATACAACGTCAATAGCAGCATCATTCACAATAGCCAAGAGGTGGAACAACCCAAAGGTCCATCAACAGAAGAATGGATAAACAAAATGTGCTATATCCATACAATGGAATATCACTGAGCCATAAAAAGGAATGAAGTTCTTGATTCATGCTATAACGTGGATGGACCTCAAAAGCATATTCTAAGTGAGTAAGTCAGACACATGAGGACAAATAATGTATGATTCCCCTTATATGAAATATCTGGAATAAGCAAATTCATAGAGACAGAAAGAAGTTTGTAGGTTACCAGGGGATGGGGTGGGGGAGGGGGCTGGGGAAGTTATTGCCTAATGCATATAGAGTTTCTGTTTTGGGTGATAAAAAAGTTTTGGTAACAGATAGTGTTTCTGGTAGTATAACATTGTGGATGTAATTAATAACACTGATTTGTATACTTTAATTGGCAAATGTTGTTTTAGATATGTCAGCACAATAAAGCATGTTTTTAAAAATTCAGATCTCATGAGTAACAGCCTTAAAAGTGAGCTGGGGAAGTCGTGGTCTCCTCACTCACAAAGGGTTAAAAAGTAAAGCTAAGGTATTCAAAGGAGCTAACAGGTGTCCCATAAAAATGTGTTTGGGGCAGAAGCTTGAGCACCTCTACCAAAGCACTTTCCATTGATTTGTGCTCCGACAAACATCAAAACTGTCCTTAGCAGATATGTGAGAGGCACAACCCAAACCTTCAGGCACTGTCCCATATAAGAGTTGCTTACGGCACAAGATTTTTATTATTTAAAAAGAAAGGAAAATAAAAGAAAACCAGACAGTTTCAAATTAAATCGATACTCCTCAAGGAGGTGGGGGGACTGTAGGCAGGAGGAAAAGTTAGTTCTGAATATGAGGAAAGTCTGATTTGTCGCTGTTCTTTTTTCAGAAAGGCATGATTACTACTTTTCAGTGCCAAATTATTTCCTAGTAGTGACAAGATTTAATTAGCAGCTTCATTATGGAGTAGCCAGAAGATCAATTAACAGTGGTCATTTTCTTACAGCCCAGAGGCCAGCCATGTTTGGCAAAAGTCAACTATTTGATAACAGATAGTGCCAATGGCTGCCTGAGCTGCAAACAGTAGCAACCAAAGTTGAGGCTCAGGACGTTTTGGGTAGATGAAATGGAACAGAATGAAACAAAACACCAAGGAAGAG
The DNA here is from genome assembly GCA_029593785.1 of Cabassous unicinctus. Lineage (NCBI taxonomy): Eukaryota > Metazoa > Chordata > Mammalia > Cingulata > Chlamyphoridae > Cabassous > Cabassous unicinctus. The sequence goes on along the minus strand of JAQZBX010011661.1, from coordinate 9,692 downwards.
AAGGGGGCCAGTATCAAGTAGGAGCCTGAGATGAGACACGAGCCAGCTGGTTCTCTAGCCCACTATTGTGAAGCTATTTTGGCAAAGCTCGTGGAAAGAAAGTTTTCTCTCCTCACTATCACAGAATTCACACGTTACTCTCTGTGGACTTGGGAATATGGAATGTGGACAACCATCAAGTTCTGAAACTGGTTATCTAGGACGGCCTATGGGATCTAATTTTAGTATAATTATACTTATAATTGATGACAAGTGATGGAAACTCCCTATTACAACTTTGCAAAGGATTCCCCTTTCAGCCCACTGTTTTTAGTAACCTCTGAAGGACTCCTTGATCTGGGGCCAATAATAATAGTCCACATTTATTTAGTGCTTACTTTCAGCCCAACCCTGTTCTGCCTTCCTTTGTATATTCACTTACTCCTTACAATTGCCATGTGAGCAGGTACTCTTATTACTCCATAGTACAGATGAGTAAAGTAACTTTGCCCAAGTTCACCTACATGGTAAATGACAGAGCTAGAATTTTAATTTAGGCAGGCTGGCTCCAGAGCCTATGCTTTAGATATCACACTTCATTGCCTTTTAGGATCTTTTGATGCATTTCATATTCAGAAGTGTTCATATTAGATTGATATTTAGGATTTTGCAAACTTTATAGTTCTTTTAATACTATTGTCTTGGCAACTGCATTGGCAATTTGTGATGAAAAGTTAAACAAAGGAACATCCTTCATGACAGGGTGATTTAAATGCACTCTGGAAAATGTCAGCTGTCTGTACCCATAATTACACATCAAACTTTAACTGGTTGCTATAGCGGTTTCAACATAAACATAAAATTAATATGTCTTTTAGAATAATATTACCTACCACTTATCAATTACTTAAAAAATTCTTCCTCTAATCTCACAGTAATATTTAAAATAAAAAATAAAAATATAAATATATGCCTCATAAATTAAACCAGGGTCAGCAAAAATATAAATAAAACTAGAAGCTCAAAACCAGAAAAGGAATTAGAAGGCAAATACTGGGGTCAAAGGTCCTTGCACAGATACTCTGAGACACAAATTTGGTTCTAAACTTTTAGATGACAAAAATAAAAAGGGAAATGCAATCATTTAGAGATGCTCATTATCTAATCACTCAGAGGAAGAAAGATTTTCCTGTTCCTTGATTTTGAATGAAATTTCTCACCCAGGATTTCATAGTGGGCATATTACTTTCATTACACCAATAATATTGCTTCACCTTCATGGCTACGTTATGTTGTGGAGGAAGCTGAGGACCTTATCAGTGTAAGAAATTCCGTGGGGGCCCAAGAAAATACACTCCAGTATGCAGCTTTCTAATGGTACAGCTTAGCCCAAGGATAAGAATTCTGTAGATTCTCTAAATTATTCCCCATAAGCATCACTTTTCTCATTAGGGCCTTTGTGAAGAGCCAGGCAGCTGAAAGTTTGAGCTTATATTCTTTGACAAAGGGTATGATTTACAAAAGCTTAAGAGAAGTATTCACTGTACACTGCAATAATAATCTGTTTTCACTGAGATATAATGCAGAATTATATTTCATCACTTATTTATCTGCAGTACCTTTTCTTTTGAGTGCAGTCTCACCTTTCTTCCCTTTTCCTTCATGGAGAGAGTCTTGCTTACCATGTGGGGACTCTAAACAAAATTCAACATGCAAATATCATTTATGATTTCTTCAATACCCTAGGCTATATGATTTGTAAGCAATCTAATGTTACTTTTCACAAATAGTTACATATGTATATCAAATAATATGATTCAGGCTTTTACAGTGACTTAAAATTAATCTGAAGACACACTATGATCAAAACGTCTTGAATGGCAGTTCTGATTATACTATACTGTTGTGTCACACTGAGTTTAGTTCTATATTTAATGTTGACATTTGGTAGTGGATTTCATCATAAACTCTTCAATGAAGCATAGCTGTGGAGTTTTTCAAATTTAGTCACAAGTACATTTGAAACATATGGCTCTATGTAGCTCTATTTCATATGTAGTAGAACAAACTGGATGTGTAATGGGAATGGTGCCACAACACTTTGAAGAAGAGTTAAATAAGCACATTTGTTTTGATATGGTGGATCTTTTAATTCCTCTTGACTACACTTGGAAACCTTGGGACTTAGACATTTTATTTTGCATTGACTATAACTTGTAATGCCAAGGGTGGGTATATTTATCTCAGATTCCCTGGAAACTAGTTTAAGACTATACTGATAGGGGAAAAATGGGAAATGGATGACCTAGAAGTCAATAAGATGTTTCAAATAATAAATTGGTTCCTTGAAAAAATTTGCTAAACCCTTCATTATTCATCAAACAAGTGCAATCATTTTCCTCCCTATGTCCTGGGCTAGTATTTTTCTTCCCTCGAAGGATAGACAAGTATGGCAATTTAAATGCCTTTGATGGAGTGACCCCATCTGACCTAGTCTTTATATTCAGCTGTGATAGTTATGAGCATGTGTAAATGCACAGCACCTATCACTTATATTTAAATATCTTAGGCCAACTTACAAGATCTATAGAAAAATGCAATTAGATGGCACAAGGAAGGATCTACCTTTGACACTTTTGCTAAAGTCTATAAAAAGATTTTTAAACTATCCAAATAGTTGACCACTGAACTCAAAAATAAATATGAGCCAAATGTTTGAAGTAGTTGTTTTTGTAGATATAAGTGTAATCATCCAAGAGTGTAGCTAAGCTCCTAATTCCTTTAATAAAAATACTCTGAATAGTCCAATATTTACCTAAGTCTAAATTCTAGCACAGGCTGACAGAGAAAAGAAGGCAAGAAGAGAGATGTCTAAGACACTGAATACAAAATATGGTGGGCAAGTCTAAATTCAGCTGGGGGTGGCATTCACTGTGCACATTTTTATCAGCTCCACACTATATTCTGAAATTGCAAAAAATAAAATAAAATAAATTCTGAAATCATAGCATGGATAGTACTATTTTGTCACACTTTGAACTTTCTTCCTAAATGCAAAACTCATATTTGGTAGTGGATTTGATAATAAACCCTTTAATGGGGGCATAACTAGGAGTTTTTCAAACTTAATCTCAAGTGCATTTGAAACAGATGGTTATAAAATATCAACTATATTTGGACAAAATGACTGTGAGGATTTGGTACACTATGCCTCTTCCTTTACCCCATTTTTATCCTGTTTCTTTCTTTCTTTTTTTTTTTTTGTAAAAAATTCCTTTTTTTCATAGCAACTTCTGAAGAAGATTGAAAATGGGTGCTTGAGTTAGACTTTCAGAAACCTCAGGCTTTAAGTTCTGACAATTTTCTCTTTTGAAAAAATATATAAAAATAAACAGGGGAGCGGATGTAGCTCAAGTGGTTGAGTGCTTGCTTCCCATGTATGAGGTCCTGGGTTCAATCCCTGGTACTTCTTTAAAACAAAAAAAATAAACAAACCTGCTGGAAACTTCTGTCCTTGGAATCACTTAATGAAGCTTCCCTGAGCTGCAGGGACAAGGCTGTCAACTCTCCTGCCCATCAACGCCCGTGCACACTGAGCTTTTCCTCCCGACAACACAATGTGGAAGGAAGGCAGTAACGAGGCCTCTGGAGAGTGACTCTTCTATACGTTTTCAAAGAGCAGGCACTAGCCCTGCCCTTGGTGGAAAAAAGAGACAGGAACAACCACTCTTTGAAACAACAGAATTTATTATTCCTCCAAAGCACAGTATTCAAGAACACAATTTTAAAATGGCAAACAAACTTGGGAAGTTTAAAGACTGAAGTATGTCATAAACAGAAACAACCAGAGATCGGTTTCAGGGAATGGCTCCAATAAATAGATATTCCTGATTGTGAGCAAGTCTAGGAGGAGGAGGAGGGAGGGAGAACCACGGCCGTGAGCTTAAGGTCTGTATTGGACAACACAGCCTCTGTGAAAACTCTGTGTCCCAGTTCTAAGTGGCATTTTACAGATTCCCATTTTTCCTCAAGACCTCTAAATTGCTTTTATTTCCCAGTGAGGTAGTGGAAAAAGGGTATATATTTTATTCATAGCTTTGTGTTTTATTGTTCATCTGAAGAAAACATATTTTGGAGCTTGTATTTTGTCCTTAGTTAAGCCCCATTTTACTGGAGCAAAATGGTCTTTGATATTCCATAATATGTGTCACTAAATTTGTCAAATTTATTTAATATAAATAATTGTAATGTTTTGAAAAATTGAGACCCACCTCAAATCCCAATAAGGCAGAAAGATTATGGAGTTTAAAAATACAATCATGATACAATATCAAAAATATCTCGGTAGACTTGTGTAACTGCACAGCCAGCCTCTTATAAAGCTTAAACCAGAAGTGAGACATATTTGCTTCATATACATAGCATCAAACTGATACTGGCATTTTAACAATGTCCTTGATTACAACAACTGAACACTTCACTTTTGTCAAGCAATTATATTCATTTTCTACTACTTCACTTAATACTAGGCTCATGGTTCTTAGTGGTTAAGGATCTATAAAGAATCTAAGCTAAAAAATATTGTCTATTATCTATCTATATATCCACAAATATATAATTTTACTAAGATGTCAGGTGGCAGTTTCTTTCCTTTTGTAATCACATAGCATTGAAGATTTATAGTTACATATAAATTCTATCTTCTAGGCAATGTTCTTGATTTATTTCCTTATTCTTGTGGAAAACTGGCTGCACTATTCTCATTTTATTAAGATGTCCTAACTTGTGACATAAATGTAACTCTACAGTACAGTAAACAGAAGTCAGACCCCTCGATCTGCTCTAAGTTACTTCTTGTAATCCTTGGAGCCTTTCCACTTTCCGTCTGTGTTCTTATTCTAATCAGTAGGCGTGAGCGTGGCAATTCCATGTTCCCTCCTACACAGGGCTATTTGACAACAATTTCCTTGCTACTGAGAGGCCTTTTCCACTTCCTTCTGAGTGTGTAGTTTTGTTTTGTATGATTGACTTTGCTCAAAGTCTAACTCTTGTTAAATGGATGCATGCTATAATTTATAACTCCTCTCTAAGCGAAAGTAAGAAATGGGCAAACAGAATTATAAATCATTCTGTCAATCACCTGATTGTGGTTTTCCTTTTGCAGGCTCTTTATGAACAGGAATTTCCTTCTCTTTTTCGGGTTCAGGAGGAGGAGGGGGTGGAGGAGGTGGAGGTTCAGCCAGGGAAGTTTCTTCTTTTTTCTCAGTTTCCTTGTCTTCTAATTTCTGTTTAACTTCAAAAGAATGATAAGAATACACCTTCATTAGGGACTTCAGACCCCTATTATTTCATTTGAACTAAGACAAACCTAAATTAATATAAAATTTCTCTTACTAATTTAAGGCTAAACTCATTATTTTAGGGCTTTCCTGGAAATAATCCAATCCTTAAAGCTACAACTTTAAGGCTCTTCAGCCTCATCAGAAATACACTTTCCCTTGCCTTGTGGTGGTGGTATGTGTGTGAGTGTGTGTGAGTGTGTGTGTGTGTGTGTGTGTGTGTTTATGGAGCAGGTAGAAAAGGTTGGGGAGGAGGCACCAAATGTGAAAGCAATCATCTAGAAATAGTTTATAAATAGGAAAATAAAGGATTATTTAAAAATTTCCAGTGGAAAAATAAGGATGAAAAAAGCTTAAAGAGAATGTGAAGAGCAATATGAGAGATGAGGTATGGATGGGGAAGAAATGGAAGGGGAAAGAAAGGTGAAGTGGGAAGTTAAATGAGTAAGTATGTATAAAGCCCTTAGAACAGTACGCCGCTTCTAAGTTATCAATACCTGTCAGCAATTTAGTCATTCATACGACAAGCATCTATTGAACTGGAATTGTGCTTTGAAGGAAAGGAAGGGCCATGATAATAAGGTCAAAGTACTGCTATTACTACTGCCGTTACTGCCACTACAACCACCGCCAGGCACAGTTCTGGGCACTGGGGATAAAACAGTTAAACAAAACAGAGAAGAAATCACTGACCTGGTGAAACTGGCATTCTAGTGGTGGGAGACAAATGATAAAGATGGGTGAATTAATAAGTGATTTTATAAAAGATGTTGGAAGGTGGCATGATACAGTGTTTTGGAAAAAAGAAACAGAGCAGAATAAGGAGGGATCAGGAGTGCTGTGGGGAAGCTTTTAAAGTTTCAAATAGAGTGCTCAGCAGGGCAGGCCATTCAAGTCTCTGCTCAAATGAGGTGACATTTGAGCAGAGACTTGAAGTAGGTGAGGGAGTGAGCCCAATGGATATCTGAAGGAAGAGTGTCCCAGGCAGAGGAAATAAGCAGCACAAGTGCCTTGAGGAGCAGGGCATAGTTGGCTTGCATGTTTTTTTTTGTTTGTGTGTTTTTTTAAGTCTCCTATTATTGCTGTGGCCTTTGCCTTTCTTCAAGGCACAATTCAAGTTCAGGTTCATCTTCCCGACTACAACAGGACTTTCCAATCCTCTATACTGCAAATGCCCACAGCTTTACTAACTATAAATTGAATACTTGCTCTCTTGTATGTCTATTCCTTTTCATGTTTGCTCCCTTCGTCCTTAGATTATTATTTTTAATTCAGCAAGCAGGGAGGCTTCATTATATTTGATGCTTATTCAAAGTGAAAATTAGTTTTTTCTGATTAAAAAAATCATAATTATTGTAAAAAATTCAAGTATTTAGAAAAATAAATAGAAAGGAAAATTGCCTGTTAAGTCAAGAAGTGTATATAATGTCAAGACTCTTTTCTGTGCATATATATTTAATACACATATACACCTTTTAAGACAAAATGAGATTATTTTATATATAGTATTCTATAACCTACTTTCCCCTACTTAGTAGTATATTATGGTAATTTTTCATACTGGAAAATACAGAGACGTACCCCATCCCTTTATTTATTTTTAACGTCATCTGGATATTTAGTACAGATCAGTGGGATAGGTAAATGTTTATTGTTTTAAAGATAATATATTTGTTAAAGGAATTAAATGGTTGAAATACAAATCTTAAATAAGTGACAGTTGTCTGTTAACGCATTTTAGAATTAGAAATGTAAAATATTTTAAGAAAAGGTTATCAAGTTTGATAGCTAGAAAACCAAACTGATTCTAACCTGTAGCTTCAAGCAGATTTCAGAGTTTCTTCAGAAAGAAGTAGTAGAACATAAACAATTGGTCCTCTCAACCAATAGTCTTCTGTAAGATTTCTGTGAGAGGTTTCCTTGCTCCTTCCTGTCCAGTTTCTGATCTAGTTTCTGACTGTAAATTAATATGTTAAGCCTCTTAAAATAATGTCTGAATTGCTTTTTGTTTTGTCTGAAAGCTTCACATGGGTGGTTTTGGGTGCAGACATTCAGATGCTGTAGCTTGTCTGAGCTCCTGGATCCCATGGGGACTGTGGCTTATCCCTATTGGCTGTTTGGGTGTCAGCTAACTAATATGTTATGATGGTTAGGACGTAAATCTAGGGACGGGAGATGGTGAGTATGCCATCAAGGCAATTTTAGAATCTTTGTGCTATTGTTAACTTTGACCCTTTTTTCCTTATACCAAGAAACTGCAGTTACCGATATAATTAAGGGCAACTGATAAACAAAGGGAAAGATGTCTTACCTAAATCATTTCTCAAAGGCAAAATCCCAATGGAGGTCTGATATTCACAGTTTATGGGCTTAAGATCATTTTCAATTAAAAGTTCCAAAATTACTAATGAAAAGTTAATGGGAAATGGCAATGGACTAATAGGCAGAATTGAATGCTCTCACATAAACAATGGAGAAAGAGCCAAAAGCTGTCTAAGGGACCTGCTTTGGGGGTCAGCAGACTGGGACAGTGCTACACAATTCCCAGGAGGGTGAGGGACAGGAGACGAAGAAGCTGAAGCAACAAACTTGAGTTACCAAGCCCCTGCAGTGGCTGGGAAGGGCTCCCCTTCCCCACCCCAAGATACTAAACTGGGGTAAAACTTCTGGCTCACTGCAGCCGACTGAGAGGGGAACAGACATCTTCCTCCCTGTCAGCTGACTCAAGGGAAAATGGAGGGGAGGTCGGGATGCTTTTCTTCAGTGAATTTGGCCAGAAGAGCCCATTTTGAATCTCTGATCTTGAGAATCAACACAGGAACACAGGAAAGCTGAGACTGAACAACCTATGTGGAAAGGTGTGCTGACGAGCACCAACTGCTGGCTGGTCTGGAAATTGCAAGGACAAAAACTGTTCTCTGCACACTCTGTATTCTATCTCTGGGAGAAAATCTGTCCCCACTAGTGAGCACCTGGCCCGATTTTGATAACTTAAGCCAGGCAATTTTAAATACTTAGAATAAGTTGAAACAAATATCAAAGAAGAGCTGTGAAAAAAAAAATAGGCAAGAGAGAGAAATTGGCCATCAGAGTAAATACACCAACATATTCAGATGCCTAGACATCAGCAAAAAATTACAAGGCATACTAGGAAACAGGAAGAGATGGCCCAGACAGAAAAATAAACCAAATATCCTGAAGAAATACAGGATTTAAGACAATTTATCTGTGATAATCATATAATTCTCCTAAATCACTTCAAAGAATTTAAGGAAAATACGACTAAAGAAATAGAGGATATAAAGAAGACACTGGGAGAGCATAAAGAACTATTTGAAAGCCAGCAAAGAAAAGTAGCAGACTTTATGGGAATGAAAGACACAATAGATAAGGTTAAAAATACATTAGAGGCACATAAGAGCAGATTTGAATTGCTTGAAACAGAATTAGTGATTTCGATGAGAGAACATCTGAACAGGAAAAGACAGGAGAACAGAAGAGAATAGAATGGAAAAAATGTAACAGAGTCACAGGGAATTGAATGACAACACGAAACACACAAACATTCACAATATTGGTGTCCCAGAAGGAGAAGACAATGGAAAAGGGGCAGAAAAAATATTTAAGAAAATAATGAACAAAAACTTCTCAACCCTTATGAAGGACATAAATATCAAAATCCAGGAAGGACAACATGCCCCAAAAAGAATAAATCCAAATAGACCTACCCCAAGACGCATACTATTCAGAATCACAAATATCAGAGATAAAGAGAACAGCAAGAGAAAAGCAAAGCATCACATACAAGGGAAATTTGATAAGATTAAGTGCTGACCTCTCATCAGAAACCACAGAGGAGAGAAGAAAATGGTATGGTGTATTTAAGGTACTGAAAGAGAAAAACTGCCAGCCAAGAATTCTGTATCTGGCAAAACTGTCCTTCAAAAATGAGGGTGAGTTCATAGTCTTCACAGACAAATAAAAACTGATAGAATATGTTACCAAAAGACCAGAAAAAGGAGGTGCTACAGCCTGAAAGGAAAAAACAAGGGCGAGAGATTTGGAGAAGAGTTTAGAAATGAAGATTATTAGGAAGGGTGAACTAATAATATGACATAGAACGATATGACAACAGAGAGCCAAAGGACAAAAGGTATGAAGTAAGTAATGCCTTTACAATAATAACATTGAATGTTAATGGATTGAACTCCCTAATAAAAAGACATAGACTGATAGACTGGATTAAAAAATATGAGCCATCTATATGTTGTCTACAAGAGACCCAACTCAGACATAAGGACACAACTAGGTTAAAGTGAAAGGCTGGTAAAAGGTATTCCATGCAAATAGTAACCAAAAAAAAAAAAAAAAAAA
>JAQZBX010011660.1:0-42369 GCA_029593785.1 Cabassous unicinctus | reverse complement strand
AAAAAAAAAAAAAATTTTGTTCCTTAGAGGACTTTATCATGAAAGTAAAAAGACAGCCTATACAAATGATAGAAAATATTTGGAAACTACATATCAAATCAAAGATTACTATCCAGTATATATAAGAAATCCTTCACCTTAAAAACAACCCAATTTAAAAATGGGCAAAAATGAACAGACAGCTCTCCAAAGAAAATATACAAATGGCCAGAAAGCAGATGAAAAGATGCTCAACATCATTAGCCATCAGGGAAATGAAAATCAAAACCACAACGAGATAACATGTCACACCCATTAGAATGGCTGCTGATTTTAAAAAACGGAAAATAACAAATGTTGGAGAAGATGTGGAGAAATAGGAACATTCACTCATTGCTGGTGACAATGTAAAATGGTGTAGTTGCTGTGGAAGACAGTTTGAAGGTTCATCAGAAAGCTAAGTATAGAACTACCTGTGATAGTTTGAGATTATTTATGAATCCCAAAAAGAAAAGGATTATGTGATTATGTTTGTAAACTAATCTATTCCTCTGAGTATGAAACCCTTTGTATTAAATTCAAAGGATTTAGGTTTACTTGATAAAATCAATTTATGGCTTTTGAGTTGACAGCGTCAGTAGGGCATGGCTCAGGTTGAGTTCCCTTCCCCTTGGTGGTCTGATATAAATGGATACTTATTCAAGAAGACATATAAGAAAAGGAGAGAACTTTGCCACATGACAGAAAGGAGAAGGCTCAAACAGCTAAGGCCCAGGGAGAGATGAACCATTCTCCAGATAGTTTGCAGCTGATATAGGAAGTCCTGGGAGATGAGCCCTAACCAGGAGAGAGAGGATTGGAAGCCTGGAGGGAGAGGAGAGACCAGGCAGAGATCAGTGATCATCTTGCTTCAACATGTGGCAAGTGACTTTGGTAAGAAAGCAACCTTGAGTTGGACTCTTTATGGCTTTGTAACTGTAAACTTTTACCCCAAATAAATCCCCTTTATAAAAGCCAGCAGATTTCTGGTACTTTGCATCAGCACCCCTTTGGCTGACTAATACACTACCACATGACCCAGCAATCCCACTACTAGGTATATACCCAAAGGAATTGAAAGTAGGGGTTAAAATAGTTATCCATTCACTGATGTTCATAGCACCATTATTCACAATTGCCAAAAGATGGAAGCAACCCAAGTGTCCATCAACTGATGAATGGATAAATAAGATGTGATATATACATCAAATGGAATATTATTCGGCAGTAAAAAGGAATGAAGTTTTGATACATGTGACAACATGGATGAACCTTGAAGACATCATGTTGAGTGAAATAAGTCGGACACAATAGAAGAAATAGTGTATGATCTCACTGATTTGAAACAATTAGAATAAATTCATAGAGTCATAATCTTGAAAATAGGTTGCCAGGGATGGGGTGGGGATAGTTAATGGGAAGTTAAGCCTTAAAATGAACATAGTTCCTATTTGGAATGCTGGAAATGTTTTGGTTATGGATCATAGTGATGGAAGCACAAGCTTTGGAATGTAGTTATCAGCACTGAAATATATATCTGAATGTGATTAAAAGGGGAAATGTTAGAATGTACATATGGTAACAATAAAAATTTTAAAACATCTATGGAACTATACTACAACAAACAGCAAACTGTAAGTTAAACCAGGGACTTTAGTTAATAGCACAATTACAAAAAGTGCTATCTTCAATTGTATAAATGTTCCACATCTATGCTAGGTGTTGGGGGGGGGGGGGTGTTTTAGACTGCTAGGCTGCCCAAATGCAAATATCAGAAATGGGTTGGCTTTTACAATGGGGATTTTTTTTTCCTATCTCGTTGCATCATCATCTTTTTTGGTGCATTGCTTTGCCATGCAGTGCAGGTCTGGGACCCTTTTTTCTTTTTTTTACCAGGAGGTCCCTGGGATTGAACCCAGGTCCTCCATATGGTAAATGGGAGCTCAATTGTTTGAGCCACAGCTGCTTCCCTACAATGGGGATTTATTAGCTTACAAGTTTACAGTTTTGAGGCCGTGAAAATGTCCAAATCAAGGCATCATGAGGTGATGTTTTCTCCCAAAACACCAGCTCCTGGCAATCCTGGACTCCTTTGTTATATGGCAAGACACATGGCAGTTTCTGCTGGGCTCTCCCTTCTCAGGGCTTCCTTGCCGTCACCTTCCTGCTTCTGTGGCTCTGTCTCTCTCTCAGTATTCATCCCATTAATATAGGACTCCAGTGAGAGGATTAAGACACACCTAGGGTTCCACTTTTATTGAAGTAACCTAATCAAAAGACCCTTAACTGAAGTAACCTAATCAAAAGCTCCCACCCACAATAGGTACACTCCCAAAGGAATGGACCAGCTCTAAGAACATGATTTATTTTCTGGGGTACATATAGTTTCTAACATCACAGGTAGTTTATAGGAATCCTGTATTTTATGCATGATTGTTTTGTAAGCCCACAACTTCTCTAATAAAGGGAAAAAGGTCTATAAATCTCAAAAGAATCATGCTGATTGAAATGTCAGACACAAAAGAATATATGCTATATCATTCCATTTATATAAAAATCCTAGAAAATGCAAACCAATATAAACCAATATATAGTGAAAAAATGCAGACTGGTAGTTGCCTGGGGCTGGCTATGGAGGGAGGGATGGACTACAAAGGATTATGAAGTTCTTGTAGAAGACTGAGGTATGTTCCCCAGAAAAGAAAAAACAAACAAACATGTTCTTAATCTTAATCCGTTACTGTGTGTGTGAACCCACTGTCAACAGGACATTTGAAGTTATATTTAGATAAGGTGTGGCTAACTGAATCAGGATGGGTCTTAATCCTGTGGCTAGAGGCCTTATTGGGAAGGCCACAGGGAAAAAGCCACTGGGAAGAGCAGGAATACAGAAGTCAATGGAATTCAGAAGAGAAAGGAGAGTATGCCATGTAACGGGAAAGTCAAGGAAAGCAAAGATTGCCAGCTGGCAAGAACACTACTGTTTTAGTTTACCAAAGGGCTTCTGATGCAAAGTACCAGAAATGTGTTGGCTTTTATAAAGGGTATTTATTTGGGGTAAAAGTTTACAGTTCCAAGGTTATAAAAAGTCCAACTCAAGGCACCATAAGAGGTGCTTTCTCACCAAAGTCAGTTGCCATGTGTTGGAGAAAGATGGTAGGTGATCTTTGCCTGGTCTCTCCTTCCCCTCTGGATTTCTCTCTCAGGCTCAGCTTCTCCACTTTCTTCCCAATTTCAGCTGCAACCTGGCATAGGGCTTGTCTCTTAGGGCTTCTTATATCAGTCTCGGCTGTCCTGATCTGTTCCCAAGTTCAGCTGTAAGCTATCAGGCATATAGCTGGGCTGCTCTCCTCTTGAGCTGCTACATGGGCCCAGCCTCTTGGGGCTTCATGCTTAAGTGATCCTCTCTCTTATACAGCAGTATCAAACATTACTGTTCCCTTTTTCCTCCTGTCTGCCTATGAGAGTCCATTTATATCAGACCCAGTAAGGGGGTGGGGACTCACCCTGAGTCATGCCTCACTGGCATAGTCTAAAAAAAAACCCTATAGCAATCTTATCAAGTAATCTAATCAAAGGCCCTTCAACTGAATTTAATGCAATCAAAAAGTATCACACCCAGAGGAATAGATTAGTTTACAAACATAATTTTTCTCTCTTTTGGGATCCACAAAACAATTTCAAACTGCCACAGCTACCATCCTTGGATGGAAGCAAGTGTTCTAGCCTCTGAAATGATGAGACAATAAATTCCTGTTGTTCAGCCAACCCTTTGTGTTGTATTTGTCATAGCAGCCAGGAAACTAAGGCAGCTCTTAAGGGATGATGGAAATGTTTTGCAACTTGATTGTGGTGTTGATTTCACAGGTGTAATCAGTTATCAAAATTCATTGGCTTGTACAGTTTAAATGGATGTAGCTTATTGTATATATTATACTTCAACAATTGAGAAAATTGTTACAAATTTTTATAAATATTAAAAAAAAATAAAATTTTGTTGTAAATATATAGAAGAATAAATCCCTACTCAAAGTAGGAAAAATATGTCATTCATTTTTGAAGCAAAGCTAATGGGGCTGCTATAGATTCACACCTTCCCTTCCCCCATGACCTCATCTCCTATTATTCTTCCTCTATTTCACTTTATTCTACTGACCTCTTTTGTGGTTTCTCACACTCACCAGACCATGTGCCTGCTTCAGGGTCTTTGCTCTGGCTTTTCCCTCTTTCTGGAGTTCTCTTCCCCCAGATATACATGTTTCTTTCCGGTACTTCCTGCAGTCTTTGCTCAAATGTCATCTTTTCAGTGAGGCCCACCTTAAACATCACCTTTTAAAATGGCAACCTATATCTCCATGCTCATTTTCCCATCTCTTTTGCCTCACTTTTTTCTTTAGTCATAGGATTTAACACATTCTAAATATTATGTAATTTACTTGTGTTTATTATTCATTTATGCTTATTATTTGTTGCCATTAAGATGAAAACTCCATTATGGCAGGGATATTTTTCTGTTTTGTTCTCTGTTATATCCCTGCACCTAGAATTGTTCCCAGCACATATTTGGCACTCAGTAAATGTTTGTTGAATAAAAGAATGAGGGAAGCGGCTGTGGCTCAATTGGATGGGCGACCGTTTACCATATGGGAGGCCCCGGGTTCGGTTCCTGGGGCCTCCTGGTGGAGGCAAGCCGGCCTGCACGGCGCAGCGAGCTGGTGCGGCAAGATAACGCAACAGAAGGAGACAAGCAGACACAAAGCAAATGGACACAGCGAGCACGAGCAGCAAGGGGGGATAAATAAATAAATCTTTAAAATAAATAAATAAATAAAATAAAAGAATGAAAGAAATAGAATTAAAACAACCTTTTCAAATTAGCATATGCTGTGGTTCAATAAGACCTTCCTTCGATTAACATTTTAAATCCTCCTGCAGAACTTCTTTGAGGGTTCCTTTTCTAAAATTAAAGAAAAAAAACCCTCAGTTCAAAGAGGCTAATTTAGTGTTTTTTTGTTTGTTTTTGAGATTAACCTAGCAGGTTACAAACACTATGGAATTCAAGAACACTCAAGAGCATTCAGTATAGTCATTCGATTAAATAAACCCAGTGACGCTCCAGGGTCTTGAATGTGGGGCAGAATTCTCTAAAGCTGCGTACTCGCTCTTCTTCTTTACAATGAGAACACCAGACTTAATGAGGAAAAGTAAATTTAGGGTGGTCACAAAGATGTGTTGCGTTGCCTAACTGAAAGTGTGGTACCATTAACTGGGGGAACACAATTCCTACAGCCTCTAAATAGATAGTTCTTCAGATAAACTGAAAGAGGAGATAAATGCGAAGCAGACATAGGAGACAACTCTGAAGCAGGATGAGAGAATGATGTTAACATTCCTCTTCCCATGGGGCTTCCACATTTCAGCTCCTTCCTTGTATAGCATAAGAGCTTTGTTCTTTCAGTCCCATCGCTGACACCTGGTTTTTCATGCCTGTATCATTTCCATATCAGAGGAATGTCAACCTTTGACACGAAGTGTCACAGTTTAGGTAGACTTCTATACTACCTATATTAAGCACTCAAAACCCCACCAAATGGTTATAGAAAGTCAGAACTGGGTCAGGGAAGCTGGCCCAGCTATGGGGCCATTGTCATGCTGAACTCTGGAATATATCAGGTACCTAGACAACACTCTCTAGGAGGTCCAATCCAACGATCCAATTAAAGGTAGGGTGAAGGTATAATGTGCAATGTTCAGGAATACAGACAACGGGCAATACTCAGAGACAAGTAGAATCAAAAGGAATGCCTCAGGAAGCCAAGCAGTGCCTGGGGCAGACAAAAACCCAAGAGAGGGTTTCTGTGCCAAGAATTTGGCAAGATGTCAAGAAACCTGGGGTTCAGGCAAGGGCCCCAGTTCCTGCAGGGACTATCAAGACAGTATGCAGTTTCAGCAGCTGACCTGGAGCAACAAGATATGTAGGGAAAACACTCTCTTCTGAGAGCATTTAGGAGGACATGAAGTATTCAGATATTGAGATTCCTTAGTCTTAGAATTAGGTATTCTGGGGATGGAGGTAAATGGATTTCAGTTAGGGTCAGGAGTCCAACTCTGAAAGCAATATTGACAGTCAACACATGGCATAGTGTTAACAGCACCTACCTTCTAGTCTTGTTTTGAAGATTAAATCACTTAACATTTAGAAAGCATTTTGAACAGCACCTTACATGGTAAGCACTAAATGTGAGGAAACATTTGTGAAATTTCTTCAGTCCTTAAGTTCTTACCCAGTTAGTATGAAACAAACGTTACATTGTACTTTCCTGAATAAAATATAAATTTAGGAAATTAAGTGGGTAATTTGAACAATAATTCCTTTTTAAATGGCAAAGGAAACTGTTAATAGATTTGAAAAATATTATTACAGAGCTGATGAAAGATAAATACTGGTATAGAAAAAAGTATAAAGATTGCATGCATATGTGATATTTTTATTTTATCAAGTCCAGAAATAACAAGAGAAGTAAATGAAAATCATAGAAATGGCAAAAGACGACTAATGCTGAAAAAGACTATAAGAAAAGAAGTACAAAGCTAGATAAAGATTTTATGAAGATGATTGGTAAAACAATGTAATTACAATATTCATGTATTGTGCACATGAACTACAGGATAAACAGTACAGAGAACTGTATAGAATAGTGTGGATGATCATTTGAAAAATACCAATCTCATGCTGCTTTCTGAGAAGAAAGGCGTCACCACATAAATAGAAGTTGATAAAAACATCCTTAAACCATAAGCAGGGCAACCAATTGTTTTGTGCCCCTAAGTCCAGCTTTCATTCTGTGCACAATTCTGGGTAACCAGCAATTACGTCTGTTGTTGGTTCCATTACAGTTATTAGAAAAAGATAGAGATATCCTCAAGCACAAAAGGGCCAAATAAAAACATTTGTGGAAGGAGCCTCTCCTTGCTTCCATGAACAAATTTGCCAGTGAAAAGTAGCCAAATTTCGGGGTCTTTTGCCAAATGACATGGTTGGATTCCCCCTTCACAGATTCTGGAGCAGACTTCAACTCAGAAGACTCTAGTTCACCCCAAATGCTAATTCTGTGACCCTTATAGTACTGTTTCTCACAACTGCTAAGAATAAGGGCCTTTAAATCTTCCTTTCAACAGGTAACACAGAGGATTCTTAGGTCCACCAAAAATTAAAATCTACTGTGCTACAGTACATATACATGCTTATTCCTCAGCTAAGGCTATCCCGTGCAGGAATAGTATTAGAGCTGGTTGAGGCTGAAGGTATCAAAGACTGACAGAGAGCAGGCTGTCTTCTGTCCAGCAAATATTCTTCCCTTCTCCTCTACCCCCTTTATTAACCTCAGCTGGTAGTGTAATATACACACGGTTCTGCACCTTAGTTGTGATGTTATTGTTTTATTATTAGCTGTATATCAGGGCATAAAAAGCTGCTTCTTTTTTTTTAAAGGCTGCATTGTATTCCATTGCATAGCTGTACCATTATTTTTTTCAACAGAGTTCCTTAATAAAAACAAAAGCTTCCAAACTTTTGTTATTACAAAAAATGCTACAACAAATAGTCTTGTACATGTTGTTTTGCACTTCTATGAATAAATCACTAAGATAAATTTCTTGAAGTGGAAATGCTGGCTTAGATTTTAGTAGGCGGTGGTGCTGTGATGCCCTCCCAGAAGCAGTGCTAATCACATACCTGCTAGCAATGTATCTACGACATAATTTTTTAATGGCTGTATATTATTCTATTGTATGGATTACCATAATTTGTTTACTCTATCTCCTGTTTGTGAACATTGAAATTGTTTCTCTATCCCACATTTATTTAGCTCTCAAAGCCACACTATTTTATTGTACTATGACTAAACTTCTCAACACGGGGGGTTTGATAATCTTGGGAGGATCCTTGTGGTTGGCTTATTATTGTTGTCATTATCATAACAACAGCATTACGAACTCTTTTCTGAGTGTTTCTCCGTGTATGATCTCACTTTTGTAGCTAGACCTCACCTCTAGCCCCTGGGAATTTCTTCTATGAACCCAGCAGGATGACATCCCTTAAGTCAAATTTCAAAGCCCTCAAGTGTAATCAGCAGCTCAGGGCCCCCTAAGGACTGATTACACACATCTCTGACCCCACACAGAGCTCCAGGTTTGTTATTTTCTGCAGCCTTTCATCCCTGCATCTTGAAAATGAGTCCATCTCTTCCCCAGTGGGAAAGCAAACAGTGGAACAGGAAGAGAATGATGCATATCCCCCAGGCTATGCAGAGGGGGAATGCTCTGATCTCTGTAGCATCTTGTCTTTCCCTTGGTGCCAGAGGAGAGACAAGAGGAATGTGAATGGGGACAGCTCTGGCACCTGGAGGCTGAAGGTTTATGTGCATTAAGCAACGTAAGAAGTGGTTTCTGCTGAGCTTCTCTAGCTAGCTTGTTGTACATTAGTTACTATTGTAGCTCAAACTTGGCTGGTTCTGTACTGTCTGTCAAAGTGTTCCAAATATTTAAAGAGTCTCAAAACATGGTGGTCTTGGGGTGGATACTATTCTCAGAAGAGAATGGGCAACAAATTCAGCGTTCATGGCCTTTGGTCTAATCTTACTCTAAGATTTTCTGGCCTGAATCCAATTAGAAATCAGTGTGAGATTGACGTGCTATCTGAAATTATTTTGACCAGAGATCCATCAATATTCAAATCCTGCCAAAGAATATAGCCAATCCATCCCACAATGTTCCTGAGGAAGGCATATTCTCAAGGAAGTTTAGCAAAGTAAAAAGTAATGACTGATTGATAAAATGAGGTTTTGACCCCCCAACCCCAATTTGGACAACTCAGTTGAAGTTGTCTAAAGTGAGGCCTATTCTAACCCACCTCCATTCATCCAAACATCCTAATTCATAGTTCCACGTACTACAAAATGGCCATGAAGGAAGAAGGGGGAAAGGAATGACATGGCTAGGATTTTCCTCCTGTGAGAATGGACTCTGAACTGTACCACTTTAGCAGCTTAGAAGGAAGACAAGAAAGAGCCACACCCCTCTGGATGTGATATCTGGGAAAGAGTGTTCCACGCAGGGGCAAAGGTAAGGCCACTGAGGCAGGGGCATGCTTGGTATGTTCAGAGAACATGCCCTGACCCATGGATTTTATTACTTAATCCATGTTTCTGGCAGGCATTTTGTATCTCAATTGACAGTTGAGAATTTAATAATTTAAAACATACTGGCCTTCACTTCTTGCTTGCACTGAGCAATACCATAATCAGAAAGCTTTTTTATTTTTATTTTTTGATTGTTGTTGATGCAAACTGATTCCCTACTAACATAGCATTCTGAAAGTCAGTGATGTCGCTCTCATCCTCGTCACCACATATGATGGTGGTGGGGCCTGGGGGACCTTATAAAGACAGCTTAAGGAGAAAAGTCAAATCAATAATTAAACACTTATATTAGAAGCCTTCACTTTGCCCCATAACTTGTACCAATGATTCTTAATTTAATTGATCATTTGCCTTCTTGATCATTTTGTGAACTACAAGGAATGCTTAAAACCTCCCTTCTCTGATTATGGAGGAGTAAAGAATCCCATACTGGGAGGTCTGAGTCAATTTCATCTCTGAAAAACCTCATCTGGGGGTGAGATGGCCAAATCATTGGGAGTCTCAGTGTCCCTATCAGTGGGTTTTCTCCAGTCTCCCAGAAAACTACAGCTGCGTGTATTCTCTCATTAGGCTGGATTGCAGCATTTCTCAAGTAGTTTATTCCACAAACATCAGAGGGCAGCATTTGATAGGGATTCCAAAAAGACAAAAAAAATTCTCCATATCAGACCAGCCTGGATGCGCCATTGGGCTACGCTTTCTCGTCTCTTTCATGGTTTTACTATGCCTATCCACAACCAACCGTCTCCTTTTTCCTCCAGCGACACAGCAAACCGCCTGAGGTGTACCTAGTGGATGAGTGCTCAGCACCCCTCCCCGCTTCTTGCCTGCCTCTCTATACCACAGGCTAAAAACTCCCAATTCCCTTTTAGCTAAGGTTCTAGATGTGCTTTGTTTGGCCAACCAGATGCACCCATGGGACATTTGGAAGATAAGAAGTGTGCACAGAGGAGCCCTGTTACTGCTTCTGTTTCCTGCGAGCAAGCAGGGGTGTGGAGGAGCTGGGCTGTAGTAGCATTGCAATATCCAGTCATTAGCTTCATGGGGGTCAAGAAGCAGGGTGCTGGGCATGCAGTTTTTGCCGAAACATGTCTAGCAGGAGCAGTGTGACCTTGAAGACAACAGCTGGAGCAGGGTTCATCCTCCTCCCTGGATTGTTGTTTAGCCTGTGAGTTTCTGAAGCTAATAGTCCCTGTGGTGGTTTCCTGATTCTTCATTTTCTTGATTATGGCATGGCTAGCTGGTGACTTGGAAGGCCAGTTCTGTGATACTGTTCTGGGAGACATTCCTAGAGGCCTAGCCTGAAATTTACTTTGCCAGATCTTCCAATATTTTAGACACATCCAATTTTCTGCATTTTTTAAAATCCCTTCCTGCTGAAAATAGCTGTTTTCTAAAGTTGACACGTGACAAAGGCACTGGCGGAAGATAAGCAAAAGCTGCAGCCCAAGTAGAGCACCATGATCCACATCTCTCTTATCTTTGCAGTCACCAGGTGGGTTGAAGTGAAACACCATCAGGAAACCTCAGGGGTAGCAAGTTCCTTCTTCCTGTGTGTTTTGCCAGCATTTCTAAAGAACTGCCGTTAAGTGTAACACCACCACTGCCACCAGGTATAATGAATGTGACGAATGATCTCTTGGACTTCACGCTGGCCATCAAGCTCATGGCCACAATTCATTCAATAAGGTGTTACCTGAGCAGGTGACATGAGATAACTTAGAAAGGCTAGTTAGGGACTAACTGCACCAACAATAGCGTAGTATGGCTCCCCTGATCCCACAGAGTCACGCTGACTGACAGATTCTGTTATTAATGGCATCAGGATCTACAGCTAACTTCCTCAGCTATTCTAACACCTTCCTTGTGGACGGCGCACAGCTAGTATGTGGCTACCTGACAATATTCCCATACTGGCATCAGGGATATCTAAACACATTCCACTCCACTGGATAGATCCTAAATAAGATACAGGCTGCTTTTTATGTCTTTGGACAGGTGCTCTTGGGGTGTTTGAAGTCCAAGGTCCCTTCACATGAATCCCCCTTATACTATTCACTCTTAGAATGACATCTAGTTATTTCAGTTGGTGTGTTGAATACAGAGTCTCTGATGAGTGGTCCCTTTTCTGATAAATGTCCAGATTTTTTACCTAAGATATTTGGCAAGACTGCAAATTAAACTGAAATTATAGTTCAGCAAAATCAAACTCAGAGTTTTCATTTTATAGGAGCCACAGACTGAATTCCTCCAATTTCTGTGACTACACTACTACAAGAATCTCTAACTATTGTTAGCTGCTGGGCTGAGATTGCTGAGAATTGGAAAAGGAATCAGGATTTCCAAGTACTCATATCCCTCTTAAACCCACTATTGAGATCCCAGCACAAAAAGAGCCGTTCTATCTTCCTTATCTATAGAAACCCTCTTTAATGTTACCCTGTGTATTAGTCAGCCAAAGGGGTGCTGATGCAAAATATCAGAGATTGGTTGGTCTTTATAAAAGGTATTTATTTGGGGTAGAAGTCCACAGTAACCAGGCCATAAAGCGTAAGTTACTTCCCTCACCAAAGTGTATTGCCATGTGTTGGAGCAAGACAGCTGCCGACGTTTACCAGGGTTCAGGCTTCTTGGGTTCCTCTCTTCCCAGGGCTGCATTTCTCTTCGGCCTTACCTCCTCTGTTTCCTCCACAAGGTCAGCTATAGACTATGAGGCTCTCTAGGCTTTGCTTCGCTCCACAAGGCCAGCTGTGAACTCTCAGGCAAATGGCTCATCTCTATCCTGGGGCCTTCTCTCCAACATCAAAACTCCAACATCAAAACTGCTTCCTCTGTCCTTTGCCTTGCCTTTTATATTTGATTCCCCCACCCGCCAAGGGGTGGGGCTCAACGCCCTACTGATGTGACCCAATCAAAGCCCCAATTATAACTTAATCATGCCCAGATGAACAGATCAGTTTACAAGCATAATCTAATATAGATTTTTGGAATTCATAATTACATTAAACTGCCAAACTGCAATACCCTGGGAGCTCTCTTTCAGAAGGAAGCCAATAATCCCCCTCTCACCTGACATCTCACTGTCAGCAGGCCAGGGACTGGGACCAGATCTCATTATGCCCTGAGGTCACATGCAAAACTGCACATTTCAAGAGAAAGTTTATCTTCTGAAAGCATAGTAGTAATTGGCTAATTTATACCAGCAAGAAAATCTAAGCGATATTTTTGGAAATGATTTTGAAGGTGCTTGGCCTAGAAGGGTAGATCATAATTTTAGACTTGTTTATATGAGTGCATAATTCTCTTGTGGTCTATTTCCTACAACTTGCTCCCGGAACCAATTTTCATTTCTGTTAAGATTTTTCATTTGTAAGCAACATAAATCCACTCTGGATTACTGATATCATATAGTGGTTAATAGTTAAGGCTTTTTTGGGTACTAATCCTGACTCTTTAACTTACTAATTGTCTCCTGGGGGCAATCAAACTAACCTCCATTTGCTCATCTGTGAAAGGGAATAATAAAAACACTACCCACCTTATATGGTATTGTGAGGAATAAGCCAAGAATAGCATGTGAAGAGCTTGGCACATAGTAACTCTTCAGTAGATTTGAGCTATTACTGTTTCTAGCTGGTCTTTTCCATGCATTCCTTGAAAGAATTTTTAACACTCACTAAATAAATTAATCTCTGCTGAGCTTCACCCTGGAGCCCACTACATAGAGTCGTTGATGTAAGAAATGTGTTGTTTCCTAAAAAACATTTGCAATTTGCAGTGTTTGGCCCTTGTGATCTTAAATTAGGAGCTAATACCTGAAACCATTTATGTCAGTTGGATCCTCCAGAAATTAGAGTCTGAGACAGAATTAGAAGTGTAAGAGGTTTATTGGTGAGTAATATTTGCAAAAGACAAAAGGAGAAAGAAGTGAGATTTGGCAGAAAGACACTTTAAACAGTGACATAGATCTGACCCCTGTAAAAGGAGGTAGCAGGATTGGGCAGAGAGAGCCTCAGACCATGATGCAGATTTGACAAAGTCTCCGCCAACCCAATAGGGAGTTGCAAAGCAGAGATTGCTTATTAGAGAAGTCAGCAGAAGTGGCCTGGCTCTAGTGTCAGCTCCTCCAGGGCTCTAATGAGCTTCTCTTTCTAAGGAAAAACAGAATAGACTTTTAGGGTCTGCAGTGGGAACTCATTGTCTCCCTCACCAATGTCCTCTCTAAATTCCTCTCTCCCTCAGCTATCATCGCTTTGACCTCGGTGACTTACTTATTGGTTTGACCCAAACCCTCCTTCCTGAGGGGTCAGCTGCAGGTAACCATACCCTTCTCAGGTCAGGATTGTAGCACTTGTCCATTCACAGCCACAATCGGACAAGGGAGTAACAGGAAGTGCTCAAGTGGAGTATCTGAGTTCCACACATATTCCTCCTTGCCCCGATTATATAAGAGCAGCCTCACCTCCTCCTGCTGATCAGGTTCAATTACCCCTGTTAGGGTAATGGCTCCCGTCTGCCTACTGGTCCTGGATATAAGGAGCCCAAAGTGCTCAGAGGGCAGCTGTGGCTTGTAGTTCAAGGGAAACCTTGCTATATTCCTTGACAAAGATATGTCCTCTTTGAGAATCAGGACCTTTAATCCTGCAGAGCCTAGAGTTGTTGGGACAGGAAGCACAAAGTCCCCTAGTGGGTCACTACAAATGATGTTAAGTGGAGTCTCTCCAGCTTCTACCCCTTGGTTCCTGGACCCATGTGTTCTTCCTATTGGCAATGCTGTACCCTATAAAGGTCACTGATTCAGTGTGTGTACTGCATTCTGGAAGATGACAGCCCCTCCTTGCAGAGAATTGCCTCAGAGTTAGTGCTTCAGCTGTGCTGTTGGCAGGTCATTTCATTGCTCTTGCATGCTGGCAGCTTCTGGATGGGGCAATATATGATATGACCAATGGATCTGATAGTCCATGGCCCACTCTTTCACCTCCTTCTCTCCCATACGTCCAGTGGGTCCCCTGGTTGGGTGCTATATTGGGTGGGAATCCATGACTGTGAATTAGGCACTCCATAGACAATTTGATCAAAATCTCAACAGTTGTAGCTTTCTGGTTTTTATTTTTCAATAGCAGCCAGTCTAGTAGAAGTAAGATGATATCTTATTGTAGTTTTGATTTGCCATTTCCTAATAATGAGTGATGATAAGCTTCTCTTCATGTGCTTTTTAGCCATTTGTATTTTCTCTTTGGAAAAGTGTCTACTCAAATCTCTTGCCCATTTTAAAAATGGGTAGTTTGTCTTTCTATATTTGAGATGTAGGATTTCTTTATATATGCTGGATATTACACCCTTATCGGATAAGTGGTTCCCAAATATTTTCTCCAGTTGAATAGGCTGCCTTTTCACTTTCTTGACAAACTCCTTTGAAAAACAATAGTTTATAATTTTGAGGAGGTCTCATTTTTCTATTTTTTCTTTCATTGCTCACGTTTTGGCTATAAAGTTTATGAAACCATTTTCTACTGCAAGATCTTGTAGATGCTTCCCTACATTATCTTCTAGGAGCTTTATGGTCTTGGCTCTTTTATTTAGGTATTTGATCCATTCTGAGTTAATTTTTCTATTGGACATGAGATTGTGATCCTCTCTCATTCTTTTGGATATGGATATTCAGTTCTCTCAGCACCAATTGTTGAAGAGGCTATTCTGTACAAGTTGCGTGGGCTTGGTGGCCTTGTCAAGTATCAGTTGGCTGTATTATGTATACATATGAGCCAAGTCTACTTCATTCAGTCAGCTTCTCCTGAGGAATTCATTAATATCCTTCATTGGAGTCCCCAGCTTGTCACCTGCCCTACAGAATTTGGACTTGCCTGTTCCCACAGTCATGGGAACCAATTCCTATAATAAATTTCATAATATAAAATCTCCAAAAAATGTTTCATAATTGGCTTTTCCAGCTCAGTAAAAATTGCTATTGTAATTTTTATGGGGATTGCATTAAATCTGTAAATCAATTTGGGTAGGATGATATTTAGTTTTCCAATCAATGAACATGGAATATTCTTCCATTTATTTAGGTCTTCCTTGATTTTCTTTAACAATGTTGTGTAGTTTTCTGTGTACAAATCCATTACATCCTTAGTTAAATTTATTCCTAGATATTTGATTCTTTTGTATTGTAAATGGAATTTTTTTCTTGATTTCCTCCTCAGGTTGCTCATTATTAGTGTACAGAAATGCTACTGATTTTTGCATGTTGATCTTATATCCTGCCACTTTACTAAACTCATTTATCAGCTCCAGATTTTTCAGGACTTTCTACGTATGGATCATGTCATCTGCAAATAGTGAAAATTTTACTTCTTCCTTTCCAATTTGGATTCCTTTCATTTCTTTTTCTTGCCTAAATGCACAAGCAAGTACTTCTTTTTTAAAAATTAAAAAAAAAATTTTTAAAAGATACTTAGATTACATAAATGTTACACAAAAAATATAGGGATTCTCATATGCCCCACTCCCCACACCTCCCACACCTTCCCCACATAAACATCCTTCATTAGTATGGCATATTCATTGCAATTGATGAACGCATCCTGGGGCTTTGCCACTAAGCATGGACCATAGTCCACATTGTAGTCTACACTCTTTCCCATGCAGTTCTGCATGTTATGTGATGATATAAAATGGCCTATATCTGTCGTTGCAACATCATTCAGGATGATTCCCACGTCCCGAAAAAGCCCCTGTATTACAACTGTTTTTCCCTCTCCCTGCCCCCTAGAGCCTCCAGTGGTCACTGGCTCCACATCAATGCTGTAATTTCTTCCATTACTAGAATCACAATATGTCTATAGTAGAATACCAATAAGTCCACTCTAGTCCATAGCTCTTCCCCCAATCCTGAGGATTCTGGGATGGTGACGTCCGCTCCACCTCCAATTAAGAGGGGGCTTATATCCCATGGGGAAGATGGATGGGACTATCCTGCCTGCAGCTGCAGACTTTCTCCATTCCCTGGGAAGGCTGTTTTCTATCATCATCTCTTCGCCAGTTGTCCCGGATGAGTCCAATGAGCTGTAGAGTAGGTTTTGCAATTCTGCTGAAGTTCTGGGCCCAGCTGGCATATGAACAGCCCAAAAACTCGAGTCTCTCCAGCACCAAGTATAGGTTTAAATAGTAGGGACAGATGAGCCATGTGCAGGGAAGACATGATTGAGTCCAACTCTGTCACTCTCAGGAGCACAAACTCCAAAATAGGGCTCACTGGCAAGACACCAAGCTCCAGAGCTATCTGCTCTGACCATAGGACCTGGGTTTCTCCAGAACCCTCAGGAGCCCCACTATTTGGGGTAGTATGCACTTTGGAAGTCTATGAGATCCTACTGAGATGTGCATAAGCGTTACCTCTGGGATGACCTCCTGACGCACTTTGAAATCTCTTAGCCATATAAACTCATTTGTCTTTACCTTTTCCTCCTTTTATTTGAGGTCTTTTTTCAGTTGCATTGCTAGTTGGTACTTGGTAGCAATCCCTCGGTGCCAGGGAGGCTCATCCCTGGGAGTCATGTCCCACACTGTGGGGAAGGTAATGCATTCATATGCTGGGTTTGGCTTAGAAAGAGGCCACATTTGAACAACAAGGAGGCTCTCAGGAGGCAACCATTAGGCACCCCATAACAATAGGCTAAGTTTCAATTTCAAGAGTGAAGACTCATGAGCCTAGTCATCAATATCAAAGGCTCATCAGTGGACCAACCTCCTTCGCCAGTCATTGCCCCTGCACTTGGGGGACTGTTGCTGCTCCCTTAGAGAATGTGGCAGAGCTCTCCAGGATGGGAATTCAGTATTCTCTCGGTTATTGTGTGAATTTCCACCCACTGTGACAATGCCCCATGAACATTTGAACATTTTTATATACATTATATGTATGCTCAGGTGAACTTCCTCCCATGCATCCCCCATCACTGACACCCCACACCAACGATCCTCCCTCACCCCAGTTGTAACCCTTCTGTGATCCAAAGCTTCTTCAAATATGAAGCCATTACAATAGTTACAATTAATAAGAAAATAAAACAATAATGATAAGTTTAAATATAAGAAATAAAATACATAAAAATTAAAAAAACTAAAAATACAATAAAATTAAAAGATTGGGATATTTAAAAATGAAAAATATTTTTAAAAAGTTTTTTGACATTTGCCTTTCATCACTGCAATATCTGGTGTTCTGTCTGTACCGTGGCACCTTCCCCCACTCATTCCCCAGTGTCTCATTATTTTTCATTTCGTTTTCAAAGAAGTTTTAGTTCACAGCAAAGTCACACACAGAATCCAGGAGACTCTCATATACCCAACATCCTCCCCCTTTCCTCCCCCGTCCCATATTAATGCCTTTTTATATGTGGATGGTATCTTTGTTATAACTGATATACAAATAGTGAAACATAGCTACTAAACATGGTCAATGGTTTACATTATGGTTTACATTTTAAACTGTACACTTTTATAAATTTTGATGATATCTTCCATGTTCTGTGTCCATCATTGTAAGATCATGTAGAACACTTCCACTGCCCACTAAATACCCCCGTTCGATCTATTCTATTCCTCCCTTCCCCTCCTCTCGGGGCCTACAGCAACACCCTGGCTTCACTCCTTGGATGACAAGATTCATAGTTACATGCAACAAGACTGAGGTCTTGACACGCTGGTTTGTCCTCCCCTATTAGGAACCACCCATGATCTCAAGAGACTCCCACCTGTCTATTTGTGAACAAATCAGTCCTCCCAAGGATGGGAATTCAACTCCTTCCCACTCATTATGTGGGTCTCCACCCACTGATGCAACACATTATGATAGAATGATCACTCATACACTCCCTAGAAGTCTGCTCCAGGTGTGCTCTGTCCCGAATGCCCCTCCATCCAACACCCTAAACCAGTAACACTTCCTTGTCATATTGCCATAAGAGCATACCCAACTTTGTACTTTCAACCACATACCCGCAAATCCCCAGTGTTCACCTGGTCCCTTTCCCAACCCTCTCCCCAGTACCCTGGACCTTCCAACCCACCCTTTCCAATCTATTCACCTGCCAAACCTGCACCACCCAACCCAATAATATCACTACCTTCCTGTCTTATCCCTTCCATTCGCAACTACAGACTTTCACCATACCATAGATTACGTCTGTATGGGTATTGGCTCACACCCTCTTCTCCCTTTCTATTTCTTTTAAACCTATCTTTCAGGCAATAGCTCTCTGAGTCTGCTCAATTTGCTTAATTCATATCAGTGAGGTCATGTACTGTTCATCCTTCAATGCCTGGCTTTGCTTCACTCAACATAAGGTCCTCAAGATTCATCTATGTTATCCCGTGAGTTAGCACTTTATTCCTTCTTACAGCTGAGTAATATTCCATTGTATGTATGTACCACATTTTGTTTATCCATTCATCTGTTGATAGGCACCTGGATTGATTCCAACTTTTGGCAATAGTGAATAATGCTGCTATGAACATTGGTGTGCATATATCTGTTCGTGTCTTTGCTTTCAATTCCTCTGGGTATATACCCAGCAGTGGAATTGCTTGAGCATATGGAAGTTCTATAGCTTTTTGAGGAACCACCAAACTGTCCTCCACAATGGCTGGACCATTCTACATTCCCACCAGCAGTGGATGAGGGTTCCCATTGCTCCACATCCTCTCCAGCACTTATACTCCACTGTTTTTTAAATAGCTGCCATTCTAATGGGTGTAAGATGGTATCTAGTGATGTTGAGCAGCTTTTTTTTCATGTGCTTTTTAGCCATTTGTATTTCTTCCTTGGAGAAGTGTCTTTTCAGATCACTTGCCCATTTTTAAAATGGGTTGTTTGCCTTTTTATTTTCAAGGCATAATATTTCTTTATATATGCAGGATATTAGGGTCCTATCAGATATGTGGTTGTCAAATATTTTCTCCCATTGGGTAGGCTGCCTTTTTACTTTCTTGATAACATCCTTTTAGTTGCAAACGTTTTTAATTTTGAGGAGATCCCATTTATCTATTTTTTCTTTCACTGCTTGTGCTTTGGGTGTGAAGTTCATGAAACCATTTCCTATTACAAGGTCCTGTAGATGCTTCCCTACATTTCCTTCCAAGGTCTTTATGGTCTTGGTTCTTATATTTAGATCTTTGATCCATCTTGAGTTGATTTTTGTATAAGGTGTGAGATGGTGTTCCTCTCTCATTCATTTGGATATGGATATTCAGTTCTCCAAGAACCATTTGTTGAAGAGGACATTCTATCCCAATTGAGTGGGCTTGGTGGCCTTGTCGAATATCAGATGACTGTATATGCGAGGATCTATATCGGAACCCTCAATTTGGTTTCATTCGAAGTGTTTCTATCAAGAAAGGATGCTGTATCTTGTCAAATGCTTTTTCTGCATCAATAGAAATGATCATGTGATTTTTTTCTTTCAATCTGTTAAAGTGGTGTATTACATTGATTTTTTTATGTTGAGCCATCCTTGCATACCTGGTATAAAACTCACTTGATCATAGTGCATAATTCATTTGATGTGTTGTTGAATACAACCAGCAAGTATTTTGTTGATGATTTTAGCATCTAAGTTCATTAGAGAGATAGGTCTGTAGTTTTCTTTTCTTGTGGTGTCTTTATGTGGCCTTGGTATTTGGGTGACGTTGGCATCATCGAACAAGTTAGGCAATGTTCTCTCCAGTTTTGTTTTTTGGAAGAGTTTAAGCAAGATTGGTGTTAGATTGCCAGAATGATTGGTAGAATTCATCTGTGAAGCCATCTGGTCCTGGGCTTTTCTTGGTTGGGAGGTTTTTGATGACTAATTCAATCTCACTATTAGTGATTGGTCTGTTGAGTTCTTCTATTTCTCCTTTCATCAGTGTAGATTGCTTGTGTATTTCTAGAAATTTGTCCATTTCATCTAAGTTATCCATCTTGTTGGCATAGAATTTTTCAAAATATCCTCTTATGATACTCTCTATTTATGTGGGATCACTGGTGATAACCCCTCTCTCCTTTTAAATTTTATTTATTTGCATCTTCTCTCTTTTTTTCTTTGTTAGTATAGCTAAGGGTTTGTCAATTTTATTAATATTCTCAAAGAACCAGCTTCTGGTTTGGTTAATTTTTTCTAGTGTTTTCTTAATTTTTAGTTTCATTTAGTTCTCTAATCTTTGTTATTTCCTTCTTTCAGCTTGCTTTGGAATTAATTTGTTGTTCTTCTTCTAGTTCCTCCAGATGTGCTCCTTCTTTTTTAATAGGTATTTTATGTTTATAAGTTTCCCTCTCAGTGCTGCTTTAGCTGCATCCCAGAAGTTTTGCTATCTTGTGTTCTCATTTTTATTTGTTTCAAGGTGGTTACTGATTTCCTTTGCAATTTCTTTCTTGGCCTACTGATTGAGTGTGTTATTTAACTTCCATTATATTTGTTCCTATTCTAGTTTTCTGCTACTTATTAATTTTCAGCTTCATTTCATTGTTGTCAGAGAAATTACTTTGTATAAACTCAATCTTTATAAATTCATTGAGACTTTTTCTGTGACCTAGCATGTGGTCTATCCTGGAGAATGATTCACATGCACTTGAGAAGAATGTGTACCCTGCTGTATTTGGGCGTAATGTTCTGTATATGTCTATTAGGTCTAGTTCCTCTAAAATATTATTCAAGGTCTCTGTTTCTTTATTAACCCTAAGTCAAGCTGTTCTGTCTAATGGTGATAATATTGTATTAAAGTCCCCCACTATAATTGTAGAGGCATCTATTTCTCCTCTTAGTTTTGCCATTGTTTGCCTCATGTATTTTAGGGCACCCTGGTTAGGTTCATAAATATTTATGATTGTTCTTTCTTCTTGATAGATCACCTTTCATTAATATATAGTGTCCTTCTTTGTTTCTTACAATAGTTTTACATTTAAAGTCTATTTTGTCCAATATTAGTATAGCTACTCCTGCCCTTTTTGGTTATTGTTTGTGTGAAAAATTGTTTTCCAACCTTTTACTTGCAACCCCCTTGCATCTCTGGGTCAAAGGTGAGTTTCTTGTAGACAGCATATAGATGGGTCATATTTCCTTATCCATTCTGCCAACCTATGTCTTTTTATTGAAGAGATTAATCCATTAATATTCAATGTTATTATGTCAAGGCAGTGCTTACATTAGCCATTTTTTCTTTAGATTTATATATGTCATATTTTGTTTTTATTTCTCTTTTTAATCCTTAAAAAAATTTTTTTTTAGGTACTGGGGCCGGGGATTAAACCCGGGACCTCGTATATGGGAAGCTGATGCTCAACCACTTAGCCGCATCAGCTCCCCTCTTTTTATTCTTTTAGTTATTTTTACTAATATTTTTTCTTTCTACTCTCTCTTCTAACCCTCTCTCTACTGTTTTTCCTTTTAACATTCAGCACTCCTTTTAGTATTTTTTGAAGGGCAGAGCTCTTGTTGACAGATTCTCTCAATTTCTGTTTATCTGTGAATGTTTTGAACTCTCCCTCATTTGAATCCAGCCACATTTGCTGGATTCAGAATTCTTGACTGGCAGATTTTTTTTCTTTTGCACCTTAACTATGTCATACCACTGCCTTCCTGCCTCCATGGTTTCAAATGAGAAATAAGCACTTAATCTTATCAAGCTTCCCTTATATATGATAGATCTCCTTTTCTCTCACTGCTTTCAGAATTCTCTCTTTGTCTTGAGTGTTTGACAATCTGATAAGTATGTGTTTTGGAGTAGGCCTTTTAGGATTTGTACTGTTTGGAATGTGCTGTGCTTCCTGGACATGTACATTCATGTATTTCAAAAGAGTTGGGAAATTTTTGGCCATTATTTCCTCCAACACTCCTTATGCCCCCTTTCCCTTCTCTTCACTCTCTGGGATGCCTATAATGTGTATGTTTGTACATTTTGTGCTGTTCTTCAATTCCCTGAGTCCCTGCTGAATTTTTTCTATTTTTAAAAATCTATCTGTTCTACTATTTGTGTGATTTCAGAAGTTCTATCTTCAATGTCACTAATTCTTTCCTCTGTTCAAATCTTCTGTTACATGCTTTTAGTATTTTTTGTTTGTTTGTTTGTTTGTTTTATTTTTTAGGTACTGGGGGCTTTCCCTGAGTCCCTGCTGAATTTTTTCTATTTTTAAAAATCTCTCTGTTCTACTATTTGTGTGATTTCAGAAGTTCTATCGTCAATGTCACTAATTCTTTCCTCTGTTCAAATCTTCTGTTACATGCTTTTAGTATTTTTTGTTTGTTTGTTTGTTTGTTTTATTTTTTAGGTACTGGGGGCCTGGGATTGAACCTGGGACCTCATATGTGGGTCACATCAGCTTCTCTGAGTTGGTTTTATCATTTATTTAGCTTGCTGTTCATTTTTGCTTTTTCAGGAGGCACCAGGAACTGAAACTGGGACCTCCCCATGTGGGCGGTGGGATTTAATTGCTTGAGCCACATCCACTCCCCTCCAGAGTATTTTTAATTTCTTGCATTGTGCCTTTCATCACCATCAGATGTGTTATCTTTTTATGTATATTACTATTTCTTCTGTATGTTCCCCCAGTGTTGTCTTAATATCCTTTATCTCTTCCTGCACTTCATTGAGTTGATTCATGATATTCTTGATTAGTTGATACATGTTTTGCATCCCCTCATGCTTTTTAGTTTGTTCATTATACTGGGCCATATCTTCCTGTTTCTTAGTATGGTTTGTAAGCTTTTGCTGATGTCTAGGCATCTGTTTATCTTGATGGGCTTATTCAGTTAGTTTCCATCTCTTTCTAGTCTAGGGCTTTACTTAGTATTGTTTTGTGTTAAGGGTCCTCTTTGACATGTTGTTCTACTTATTCTATTAATATATCTTTTCTGCAGTTTCTGGAGGAAGAGTAAAGCCCACCATTCCCTACTCTAATATCTTGGATCTCTGCTCTCAGTGGCTTATAGTTTTGAGACCAGGACAAAATCCAAATCAAGGCATTACCAAGATGATGTGTTCTTCCTGAAGACTGGCATTCTGGGGCTGGCTGCTGGTGAAACTTGGTCCTTGATTCCTCTGTCACATAACAATGCACATGACAGCCTCTCCTGACCTCTTTGTTCTCTTCCAAGTTCTCTTGAATTTCAGCTTCTTGCATTCCGTGTCTTGCTCTCTGATGTAACCACATCAAAAGGCCCTACTTACATGAATTCATACCCACAGGAATGGATTAAGTTTAAGAGCATGTTTTTCTGGAATACATACTGCTCCAAACCACTGCAGATA
Organism: Cabassous unicinctus; assembly: GCA_029593785.1. Classification (NCBI taxonomy): domain Eukaryota; kingdom Metazoa; phylum Chordata; class Mammalia; order Cingulata; family Chlamyphoridae; genus Cabassous; species Cabassous unicinctus. The sequence goes on along the minus strand of JAQZBX010011660.1, from coordinate 18,868 downwards.
TCTTCCTCATTCTTGTAAAAAACTGCTTTGAATGCCACTGTTTGGCTGTGTCATAGTTTATTCACAGGCCCATATGAATGTACGTTTGAGTTGTTTCCAATATTTCATTATTAAAAATAATATCACAGTTCCAACCCTTGAGTGTAGGTTGTTTCATATTGGTGGAGGTATATCTTCAAGGTACATTCCTAGAAGTGGATTTCTGGGACAAATAGTAAATACAGTTATTTAGATATTGTTAAATTCTTCTCCAAAGGGACTGTTCCATTTTATACTCTCACCAGCAGTATAGGAAGGGAATTTTCCCACAACCTCACTTACAGAGTTTATTGCCAAATTTTGACTTTTGCACATCTGATAGGTGAGGAATGATAATCACATTCTAGTTTTAGTTTGCATTTCTCTTGTTATGAGAGAAGTTAACTATCTGTTCATATGTTTAAGGGACACTTCATTTTTCTGTAAACTGCTTATTCATATCTTTTGCCCATTTTTTCTATTAGCTTTTTCCCTCCAATTTTTAAGAAGAACTCTTCAAACATTAGGGAATCATGCCCTCTATACCATAAATTGCTAATATTTCTGCTAATTGGAAATTTGTCTTTTGAGTTTACTTTGCTTATTTTTGCCATACAAAAGTATACTTTTATTTTTATGTAAGAATATTTCTCAGTCTTTTATTGTTTGTGGATTTTGAGTTATAGCTTGAAAAGTTTTCTTTATTCCTGGGTTATAAAATAATTTACCTATGCTTTATTCTAGTACTTGTATTGTTTCTTTTTTAGCATGTGTTTATTTGAATTGGAGTTTATACTAGAGTGTGACATGTAGTATAGATCCAATTTTATCTGTTTTCAAATGATTAACTATTTGTCCCAACATCATGTATTTAAAAATTCATTTTCCCCACCTCCTCACAAATCTAGTGATTTGAGATGCCACCTTTAGTATACACTAAATTTCTGTATGTACTCACATCTACTTCAGGATTATAATTCCTGTCCTATTGGTCTGTCTGTTCAATTGTGAACCAGTACTACACTATTTTAATAATAGAGGCTTAATAGTTTTTCTTGGCTCTTGGCTATTCTTGACTGCCTTTTTCTCCATGTGAACTTCAGAATAAACTTGTCTTTGTTCTAAAAAAATAATATTGGTATTTTTTTTTTTGGAATCATGGTAAGTGCACTTTGGGAAAACGGACATTTTAATGATGATGTTTTCCTATCTAAGAACATAGTATGGTTTCCAAAGTTCAAGTGTAACTTCATGTCTTTCTGAAGCACTTTAAAAATTTCCTTGTATAGATTTTCCACACTTCTATTACATTTTCACCTAAGTATTTTATGCATTTTTGTTGTTAATTTAAATGAAATCCTCTCTTTCATGATATCTCCTAACAATTTCATATTTATTGATAAGAAAACTATTGATTGGTTGAATGTTTAATTTATATTCTGCTATTTTATTGAATTCTTTTTTTTCCCCTTGGTAATTGTGATAGTTAATTTCATGTGTCAACTTGGATAGGTTATGGTGTCTAGTTGTTTGGTCAGGCAAGCATTGGCCTGATTGTTACTGTGAGGGTATTTTGTAGGCAGATTTAAATCATTGCTCAGTTGATTGCATCTATGGCTGATTATATCTGCAATCAACAAAGGAGATGCCTTCAGAAATGAGAGAAATATCCTCATCCAATCAGTTGAAGGCCTTAAAGGGGGAACTGATAATTTCAGCAGTCAGAAAGAAGAATTTCTATCTCTACTTCAGCCAGCCAGCTTCTCCTGGAGAATTCGTCATTACCTTCATTGGAGTTCCCAACTTGCTACTTTTGGGGAATTCGTTGTTACCATCGAGTTACTGACTTGCAGCCTGCACTACAAAATTTGGATTTGCAAATCCCCATGGTCACATGAGCCAATTCCTATAATAAATTTCTTAATGTTTACATATTTATCTGTCTGACTGTCTATCATCATCTTCTTCTGTTTGGTTCTGTTTTTCTGGAGAGCCTCGACTAATACAGTAATATATCATTTTTCATGATATGCATATTATCACATAGAATTGCATTATAAAGAAATACCATAAGTCAATTAACCAATCCCTTGTTGGACATTTAGGTGATTTTTTAAAATAATTTTTAATCATTTTTTCACTATTAATTCAAGGGTGTGAATATCCTTCTAGCTAAATATTTTTTATGTCCTTGACTATTTCCTCATAATAAATCCCAAGAAATAAATCTGTTGCTTCAATGGGCATGCAGAATTGGAAGACTTAGACAAATTGTCCTCTAGATGGATTGTACCTATTTACACTCTCACTAGTGATGAAAAGGGCAAGAGTTAATTTTTTTTCAATGAATTTTCCCTGGGTTCACACAATGTCCTAAGACCAAATGGAGGACCTTCTGGCTTGCTTGCTTTATTTTTACTTACTTATTTTTTAGGAGTTACCAGGAATTGAACCCAGGACCTTGTATATGTGAAGCAGGTTCTCAATCACAGAGCTACACCTGCTCCTGGCTTGCTTTTTTTTTTTTGTTTTAAAGATTTATTTTATTTCTTTATTTCTTCCCACCCCTTTGCTGTTTTTTCACTTGCTATGTCTGTTCATCTTCCTTGCTTCTTTAGGAGGCACCAGGAGCCAAACCCAGGACCTCTGATGTAGGAGGGAGGTGCCTAATTGCTTGAGACACCTCTGCTCCCTGGTTTTATTGTGCCTTTCATTATGTTTTTCCTCCCTGTGTCTCTTGTTGCATCATCTTGTTGCGTCAGGTTGCCGTGCATGCCCGTCGCGTCAGCTCGCTGTATTCTTTAAGAGGCACCAGGAATTTCTGCTCCCTGCTTTGTGTATTTCTCACTATGTTCTTTTATTCTTGTGTCTCTTGTTGTGTCAGCTTGCTGCACCTGCCCGTCGCGCCAACTTGCTGTCTTCTTTAAGAGACACTGGGAACCGAACCAGCGCCCTCCCATGTGGTAGGCAGGAGCCCAGTCGCCTGAGCCACATCTGTTTCCCTGGTTTGCCTTTAATCAAGGTTTTTTTTTTTTAACCTTTTAAATTTGTTACAGATTTAAAGTTTTTAAAGTGGAATCAAGTAGAAGGCAAGAGTGTAGGGAAAATAATATTCCAACACTTCTCATGTAAATCCAAACTTTGATTCCTTTTGTGGAGTAAAAAGGTTCTTCACTGTTTACAAGTTTATTTCTGAGTTGTAAAAATTACCTCCCTATGTTTTTAGTACTTCTTGTACCTCCCATTTAATCTTTGCTGTCACAATCAGACAGAAAGAAAGTGTGAGGGTCTTTTTTCTTGCTTTTATAGTGAAAACCTTAGAAGCAGACATTAACTGCCTCAAGTCTGTCAAATGGATGCATCAAGAATTAAATTTTAATAGGCCAAGTAGGACATCAGACTCATTAAAGACCTAGAGCAATGATTTTCAAATCATTTAGCCGTAGAACTCTGTTTAAAGGAGATTAGTTTTAATAATATGAAATTGCAATTTTTGTAGGTCTAAGTGGTTGAATATCAACACTTTCATATGGTTCAATCTAACAGATGTCTGACATGCAAGCAGTAAAAAGTCCCGCTGCTCTGATTGATGGCGGAGTAGGGGTGTTGGGAGAACCTCAGAAACTGATTGAAAGCAATTGTCTGGGCATAAATTTCTGCATGTGTAGATGGAGGTAGTGGTCAGTGTGAGGGCACTGGCTACCTGTGCTACCTGTGAGACTGTTGCTGATAGAGAGGAAGGGAGCATCAATAGCTAGCAGGGGAAGAGATCCTTTGGGCATTTACCTTGACCAGTAGGTTTGGTCTTGCCCTTTGTGGGATCTCAATGTCTGAGAAGCAGAACCAAGTCCTTAGAGCATATCTGAGCTCTAGAAAAAGATACCAGGCCAATTATTTACTGTTTTTAAGGGGCAAGCCCTTAAGTCTCTCTGCTAGCATTCTTATCTGTAAAATTCGAATAAGAATTCCTACCTCATTAGTTTGTGGTTAGGATAAAATGTGATAATGTACCTTAGATACTGAACTTATTGCATGGTACAGAAGAAATGTCAGCTATTATAATTATAAAAAGAATTATTATTTTTCCTTCACTTCCTTTGCTATCATCAAACCTAAAAAAGATATCCAAATTGCTGTCCATTTACAGACTTTATCTTAGGGATTTCATCTCCCTGAGATGTTTGTGAACCTAAGCAGCAAAATAGCAGTAATGCTTCCTCTCATTTTACAGACCGAGAAACTAAAGCAGCCTGTTGTTTCTCTCCATAAGGGCATTCAACATTGGGACTTATAATTGGACTCACTGACTCCCAGGTTTGGAAAGACTCAGCGGCTATCTGTTAGTCCAGGTTTCATCTGATCCCTGATTCACCTCTATAACACACCTGATAAGAAATCAGCAATCCCAAGGATGGCGAAATCCATGATACTCTTACTTCCCTTTCACAGTCTCATGGTTGTTATCACTAATCTTTTATGATATTTTTTTTTCTGCTGAGCCCCAGTGGAACTCAGAATCCTTTTCAACAAACTCTTCAAGCAGCTAATACTAAACAATCTGTTGTGTCATACTGAGTTGAAACCTACATGATGTTCTGATCTCTCTACTTTCAAGAGCTAGCTTCATTTCTGTAAAATAAAATGCAGCCTCATTTTCCTTTGACTCCCCCACAGTATCTACTTCAGTGTGGGTAGAAGTAGGTAAAGATTTGCAGAATGAATAAATAAATGAATAAATAAAAGGTTTACAGAGATACGTTACAATTTGCTTCAGATCACCTGGCAAATTGGTTGAATCATCAAACATTCATTGAGATCCTACTATGTTAAGTAGTACTCTAGGAGCTGGGAGTTAGAGTGGAGCACAGGCAAGATACCTGCCCTCATGGAGTTTACATTCTAGTGGATATTGGCAATAAGGACACTGAGAATGGACAAATAAATAACAGGAAAATAGCGAGTAGTAAAAGTCTATGATGGACATAAGCATGATTTTGTGATAGGATTACTGGATCTTTATGTAAGGTGATCAGGAAAGTCCTCAATGAGAATACCACTGTTCAAAAACCTTTTAATCGAAGTATAAGAGACAAGAGTGTAAATTGTGGGTTTTTTCCCCCCTCAACACCCAGATCAAGAAACAGAAAGTTACCAGCACCATAGAAGACCTCCTCACCTTCCCTCTGGTCATAACCCCTAACTGTAACCTCTATTCTGACTTTTTAAAAAAAGATTTATTTTATTCATTTATTTCTTCCCATCCCCTCACTGTTAGTGCTCGCTGTCTGGTCATCTTCCTTGAAGGAGGCACCATGAACCGAACACAAAGCCTTGCATGTGGGAGGGGAGCACGTAATTGTTTGAGCCAGCTCGGCTCCCTGCTTTGCTGTGCCGCCCATCATGTCCTCCTCCACGAGTCTCTCGCTACGTCATCTTGTTGCGTCAGCTCACCGCTCCTGTCCGTCGCACCAGCTCGCTGTCTGTCATCTTCTCCAGGAGGCACTGGACCCAACCCGGGACCTCCCATAGGTAGGCAGGAGCTCAATGGCTTCAGCCACATCAGCTTCCTTATCCTGACTTCTAATAGCATAGATTAGTTTTGCCTAGTTTTTAACTTTATGTGAATGGAACCACATAGTATTTACTATTTTGGTATCTGCTTTCTTTTGCTCAGTATTATGTGTGTGGGATTCATCCATATTGTCACATGTAGTTGTAGTTCTTTCAATATCATTGCTATACAGTATTCTCTTCTGTGAATATGCCACAAATTTATTTATCCATATACTGTTGATGGGTACTTAGGTAGTTTCTATTTTTAGCTATTATCAATAATAATGCTGCTATGAACATTCATGTACATGTCTTTTGGTGAACATATGAATGGATATCTATTGAATATATATATATATTCCTATATAGTGGAATATGCTAGATCACAGGGTATGCATATGTTAAGCCTTAGTGGCTTTCCAAAATAATTTTATCAACTTAGAAAAGGTCACATTTAAGCTGTGGCCTGAAGAACAAAAGAGAATGGAAGCTGCATTGTGATTTCTATACTAACATTTCCCCACTACTCTACCAAAAATGTGATCTTTCTTAGCGCAGCTAGTCAATGGGAGAAGTCCTCCACCTCCTTTCTTCTGTGGTCTCTCAGTGACACTTTAGTGAGAGGAGACTCTCTCATTTTGGTCAGACCCAAGGAGACAGGGGATGATGACTGATGACTCAGCCTTCTCGGCTCTGCTTCCCAGAGCTCTATTCACCTCATCAGTGAGCCTGGCTCTCAGGGGGAGACATAAACACAAACCATGGTGGTGATATCGATTCTAGCAGAGATGTCAAGAGCTAAAGATTGAGAAGAGGGGGAAAGAATGGGGATAAATATGTCAGTGGAAAAAGACCCAGTGTGAGTCTTGAAAATCATGTCTGAAAAATTGCCTAAGCAACAGTGGCAAGTGAAAACAAAAGGTCTCTATTGCTAAACAATCATTGGTACCTATTTCAAATTTCCAGGCATCTCCCGGTTTTGTGACTGGAGGGCTTTGCCAATTGTGTGGCCTGGGACAGATGTCATCCAATGGAAGTTGTATTTCAGGGCTTTTTTTCTTGACGGAAATGAAAGGAGGCAAAACACTGGCCACAAACAATGCATATGAATTCTGTGTGGGTGTGTGGGCCTGCCTCTTTGTTATGGTACAGAAAAGGTAAAAAACACTTGAGGAGGCCCAAAGGCCTGATAGGAATGGGCCATTTTGGGAAAAAGTTTCCACTGGGGAAGGGAAAAACCTAGTTGTTTTGCCCTTCAGTGTCTAAGAGTTTCCTCAAGGCACAGAAAGAGTTCAATATTCTTCTTTAAGTACTGCTCATAAACTCCCACATTTCAAAGAAGCAAAAAGAAACCAAGCAAAAATGATTGGGGACCCCAAGGCAAGCTTTCCTTTTACATTCAGGGCATAAGGCCACAAGTGACTGAACCCTTTTCGAGTCACAAGCTGTCTTCATGGTGGCCAATGGGTGTGCAGCAAACTGCCCTTAACCAGAAAGTCCAGGGCTACAAGGGGTTGAGACTGAGGCCAAAACCTCTATTTGTATCATCCCTTTTTGCTGAAACTTTATTTTAATGTATTAGAGTCTATCTTTAGTATGTGCAAAAAGTGAGATTTTTAAAGTATCTCAGGTTCATCATTCTGACATTCAGTTTTTTGTGTTTATTGATTAGAGTTGTAGATGTAGAAAGCATTAAAGATTGGAATGAATATAACCCATAACAGTCGTATGTAGTGTGTATTGACAGAATTTAAATGATTGTCTTTCATTTACTTGTTTCTCCTAAGAGTCATGTGGAAAAATAAAATTTAAATTAGCTGAGAAAATTCTGATTAGTTGGGTTCTGCTTACCTGCAATGTTGGTTTCTCTCTCTATCGGGATATATAAGGGAGAAAGAGCTCATTTAAACATGTTGTCCAGTCTGTATGACATGTCATACTTAATAAAGCACAAGTTTGACAACAAAGAAGGTAATTCAAATATTTATCAAGGACTCTCAAAAATGTCAAAAGAATAACTATCATAAGTCCTTAAAATTATTTCTTCATTTCTCTTCACATTTTTTTACCTACTCTAAAGGTCTTTCCAAAGACCCTCTCACCTCACCAACACTCTTTCTCAACCCACCAAGCACTCAGAGTTCTGAACTTTCCCCCTTTGTTTCTCCTACACCAAAATAAATTTTTCTCCTTAAGGTAAAAAAAAATCCCCAATTTGTCTTTTATCTTCCAATTCTCAAATCTTTCTATCTATTTTCTTGATTAGCTTAACAGAAGACATGGAGGCAAGCAGGCAGTCACAGAGGGAGAAAGTTGTGAACTCTCATATATAAATACTTTTGGCCCCAGTTGCACAATTATGTTTAATATAATCTATACAACAGACAGTACCTCAGTACTAAATGGAAAAACTTTTTTGCAATGAGAGACAAAGTTAAGAGAGTTATCAAAATGTCAAATTTTTGAAGACTGGAAGATGGAATGAGGAAAAGAGTTGAAATGTGATACAAGATGAGCTACAGCTTTAAGGACATATTAAATTCTGCCTAAACCCACGTCTACCTCCTCTGATGACATGAAACATGCTAATGCTTTTCCTGGGAGCCCTATTTCTTGAAACATGCAATCATAAATCACTAAACAGTCCCCTTGGAAATTTGTCTACTTTTTGAAGGTTATTCAAAAGGAAGAAGAAACCTAAAAGGGAGGGAATAGAAGTTCAAGGTCAAATTTGGCCATTTCCCTGCTACCTTAATGCCTAAGAGTTTAATGCCTAAGAGTTACTTCATTGAGATCCCATTTCTCTGTTAAAATCAACCAGGATCTGAGCTCTGCCTATACTGGGACTGGTATGGGCCAATATAGCATTTAATGCTAGAACCTGAAGCTGGAACAGGTAAGATGATTTACCTGCAGCATCCAAATCTTAGAGCAGGTAGAGAGGGAGTCTAAGAACATCCAAGCTAAAATCATATAAGTAGTATGATTTGATAAGATATAAACATAACAAAAGTTAGAAATGGAACTTTCATGTACTCTATTGACAGATAATAGGGTTTTCATAATGTGATGTAACAAATAAAGAAATATTCTCTCAAAGAATAGTCTATTTAGAAAATTTTCGTATCACCTGTACTTGTCTAGGAAGAACTGTTTTGAAAGCACTTAGATGTCTTGGGATTCAATTGCCCAGCCCTGAGGGCAGGTAGTAATTGACTGTTCATTCACTCATTCCAAATATATTTAAATAGAGCCTAATATCTATCAAGCACAGTGTTAGGCACAAGGAATAGGGCATGAAATAAAACTGAAATGGTCCTTATCTTCTTGGAGTTTACAGTATAACAAGATGACAGACAAGGAAAAGGTTATAACTCATTCAGACACTGAATGAGTGTGTAGAGGGTTAGGATAGAGAAGTCTGCGGTGCTCTTGGCGCTAGTGAGTCAGAAAATGCTTTGGAGAGAAATGTGACAAAAAAGAGACAGTAAACCAAGTGCTTATCAGCTGAGCAATTCGGGTGCCACTGCTGTCACCCTGGACATGGTCTCTCTCTTTTGCCTGAAAAGAATACATTAACATCAGATTAAGCAAGGAGCTCATAAGATGCATGATGGTACACTGGCCAATCAAAACATACCAAACATTCTTTTCCAGAGGATTGGGAAAGAGAGTCATTTTGAAATAATTATCTGGCAATAGGTTCAACCTGAAAAAAATAAACATGAAGCCATAATTATTTTTCAAAAGAACTAGAGACTTATTCATCCTACTTTCTGAAATTGTATTTCACAGCACTGGAAGCTCAATACTGTTTTATGTTCTGAGGATAAAAACATGATGTCTGTTTTATTTCACAACATGAATTGAAAGCATTTGTGGGACAGGATGTTGTTTTGGTTCAATAGGTTGTTCAAGGTTCATTAGGAGTTTTATCCAGTAACTGCTTTCAACTTTAAGAAATTAATGTTTCCATTTAGTTTTTAGATTCAAAGACTGTGTAAGCAGATTTTTCTGTTTGCCATGCTTTATCCTACTGCTAATGTAGTCTAAATCAATTGATCATATAACTGAGAGTAATAAAAGTACCTGGCTAAGAGATTTCACACAAATAAAATGTTCTTTGGTATGAGTGGGGATGGTGATTATCAAGGATTGCAGAAATAGGTTGGAATCAGGCTTCAAAAATGTCCCTGATTTGCATCTCATACACTGACTGGGAAGGTTGAGCCTCAAGTTAATTCAGGTAAACTGCCACCTGGGCTCCTGCTAGGAAAATGAGAGTATCTGATGGGAATAATAAAGTGACTGATTCCCTTGGACCACTCAGCAAGTCTCTACCTGTCCCTTAGGAATCCTCCTGCCAAACTCCAGAAGGAAAACTCGCTCTCTTCTGTCTTTTTCTGGGGACACACTTCCAGGGTTTGTGTTTAGCAACACAGCAATATAAGTCAAATTTGCCAAAGACTGTCTTTTCTTAGGACCCCTTTCCTCTTCCTGAGACTTCACACTAATCTCCCAGTACTCAGCACTTTCCTACTGCCCTCTAGTGGTCTAGAATTCATCACTATGGAGCCTTGCCTTGGTCTGCTGTACCTGGCCCAGTATTGATATCTGTTCTGATATCCCCTGTCCTCAATTTTATACTTCTCTACTGTATTCGTTTCCTATTGCTGCTGTAACAAATTACCACTGACTTAAGGTTAACACAATGCAAATTCATTATCTTACAGTTCTGGAGACAGAAATATGAAATGGGTTGCAGTGGGCTAAAAGCAAGGTGTCAGCAAGGCTGTGTTCTTTTCTGGAAGCTCTAGGGGAGAATCTGTTGCCTTGCCTTTTCCAGCTTATAGACGCTGCTTTCATTCCTTGGCTCATGGGCCCTTTTCATCTTCAAAGCCTCAATGGCTGGTCAAATCTTTCTCACTTCTCATCACTCTGACTCTGCTTCTGTTATCTCCTTCTCCAACTCTTACTCTTCTGCATCCCTCTTTCTCTTATAAGGACCTTGTGTTTACATTCAGTTCACCTTGTTAATTTAGGATAATCTCATTTCAGAGTCTTCTCATTAGCAACCTTAATTCTATCTGCAACCTTAATTCCTTCTTGCCATATAACACAATATATTCACAGGTTCTAGGGATTGGGATGTGGACATCTTTTGGTGGGGGTGGGGGTGTCATTATTCTGCTGGCCACATCCACCTCCAACCCTACTATTAAAGCTTTTTAAATTTTTTTGTTTTTAGGAGGTACCAGGGATTGAACCCGGGACCTCATATGTGGGAGGCAGGTGCTCAACCATTGAGCTACAGCTGCTCCCCAAGGATAGTAGTTTTGTTGTTGTTGTTGTTGCTTTTGGGAGGTACCAGGAATTGAATCCAGGACCTCATATACGGGAAGCAGGCACTCAAATCACTGAGCTACACCAGCTTATTTTTATGTTCCCTAATGACTCCCTACTAAGCTGGGAAATGGCCTGATAATTGAACTCAGTTGAAGGTATTAAAGGCAAGTATGTAGGACATGTCCATACTTATTCTCCTATCTCTGTTTACATATTGTGAATCAACCAAGGTACTTTTTTTATACTGAACACAGATTAGCCTTTAGAATTATTTTTAACGTATTATTCCTGACTCCTAGTTCCAATTGATCAGAGTTGGCATCATGATGAAACTCATTTACTTTGCTGTTTTAGTGGGTTTCCTCTTCCTTTTAACTGGGAACTTCTGGAGATGCAATGCCTTAACCCAGAGGAATGCTTTGAAGGACAAACTTTAGAGCACCAGTAACCAGTCTCTTGGGACAAGTGTGCTTGAAGGTTTTTCTGGAATCTTTTAGATACAATGAATGGGTGGCTTCCTATTAACCCTCTTCCTAAGGCCACCACTGTGCAGGGAACAAGACAGGATGTGCTAGCACAGGGTTTCTCAACCTCAGTCCTACTGGCGTTTTACACCTGATAATACTCTGCTGTGGGAGGCAGTCCTGTGCATTGTAGAATGTTTAACATAATCCCTGGCCTCTACCTTGCTAGATGCCATCAGCACTTCCCCAGATGTGACAATCAAAAACATTCTCAAATACTGTCCAAAAAGCTAGCGATAGGGAAATGAGGAAAGACAGGAAGAACAGTTTGATTAGTCCTTTTTGGTTAGATGTAGCTAAAACACCCTGGGGAGGAAAAGAGCCCCTGGTTGAGAACTACTGCTTTGATAGAATGAAGGGAAAACCACCTATTTCTGGGATCTTGAGTTTGTTTTAAGTTAGAAAGAAAACACGTTTTTTTGTTTTGTTGTGGTTCTTTGACATATTTCTCTTTGGCTTGTCTTAAATAGCATTCCTTTGCCAGTGGGAGACTCCATCAACAGTAGCATTTCTCCTAGTCTTTGTTTCAGATACCCAAATCCCAGATCAGAGCAGACGTCCTTTTGGCAACAAGGGCTTGGTGCAGCAAGAGCAAACGTTTTGGTCCAACCCACCTTTGGAGGCTCAACTCAAGCCCACCCTCACCAGGAACTCTTCTGTGCCTATTCCACTAGGAGTGTTTTCTTTCTCTTCTGAATTCCTGTTTGCCAACACCTCCAATGTCCTTTGTCATATACATCTGGTATTCTTGGTTATTTTATGTATGTGTACATGGCTTATACTCCAACTAGAATGTCCAGATTGTAAGTTTCTTGGAAGTAGGTTCTATATCTTACTTATATAGTACCCAGCATATACTTGGTACTCAACAATTACTTTTTTTTAAAATTTAAGTTCTTTCAAAATTATACATGCACTTAGTTTAATCAATCAAATTAATCCTTGAGATTTGTTTATGAAAAATAATTGACCCAGATCTGTCTCCTACCACTCTACCACGTTTCCCAAAACCTAGAGGCACTCACTTTCACCTGTGTTAGAATATGATCTTGGTATTCCCTCCCATGTTGCTAAATGATATGCTTGTATTGCTACTTCTTGATTTTCAGTTTTAGGCATTTTCTATTTTGGGAAGATGGGGGCTTAGTTCCCTTTACTTCCCCTATCTGCACAGTACGTATAGAAACTTTCTTTTTTAAAAAAGATTTATTTATTTATCTGCACCCCCCTCCCAACCTCTGTTGGTTTGCCCTCGCTGTCTGTTCTCTGTGTGTTCTTCTGTGTCTGCTTGTCTTCTCTTTAGGCAGCACTGGGAACCAATCCTGGGACCTTCTGGAGTGGGATAGAGGTGCTCAGTCTCTTGCACCACCTCAGCTCCCTGGTCTGCTGCATCTCTTATTGTCTCTCCTCTGTATCTCTTTTTGTTGTGTCGTCTTGCTGCACCAGCACTCCTGCACAGGCCAGCACTCCGCTTGGGCCAGCTCGCTGCACGGGCCAGCTTGCCTTTCACCAGGAGGCCCCAGGAATCGAACCCTGGACCTCCTATATGGTGGAAAGGAGTCCCATTGCTTGAGGCACATCCGCTTCTCGATATAGAAACTTTCAATCTTCAGGAAACAAAGGTTATGTTATTACTGGGTACTTCTAATACAATCTTCCCAATACCATTATTTTTAGTTGAATAATATTCATTGTTTATATCATTATCACTATGTAAATGCTATTCACAGATGAGCTATGTAGAATATTATGATCACTTATCCTTTTCTGCAGAATTTTCTGAAGTTAATGCAGTTCTACAAACCCTTATTTGCAATTCCAAAGTTAAAAAAACTCTGAAAGTCAAAACCAAAACAAAACAAATCAAAATTTTATGTTGTTGGTAAATTCATTTGACAGCAACATCTGACGTGGGTATATTTGTGGCTACTTGTAGTTTGTGTTTATACTGCTTAATGCAGATACTTAGATGCTTTGCTGCAGAGATTTTAATATGTTTGATTATAAGGAATGACTTCCAACCTACTGAAGGAGTTATATAATACATATTTTCCATATTATATTTCTAAAATCTGAAAAAAAGCAAAATTTGAAATATATTAGTCCCCAAGCATTTCAGATAAACAATTGTCGCATTTTTTCTTTGCTTCTTACTTTCTTTTTCCAGAACATTTTTTACTGTGAAATAGAACAACTTACAGAAAAGAACATAAAACATATATGTAGAATTTAATGAATGATTGTAAAATGAACATCTGTTTAAATATCACCCAAGTCAAATAACAGAATGTTGCTAGCACCCAGGAAAGCTCCTAGCATTTCCCTTTGTTATCATAACCATTCCTCACCATGCTGGTGGTAAGTACTATCCTAACTTTTGTGCTATTCATTTCTTTGCTTTCCATTTTAAATTTACCATCCCATTGTGCATCCCTAAACAATCTTTTTTGTCTATTTTTGAACTTTATACAAATGAACTCACACATTGCATATTCTGTTGTGGCTGACTTTTTCCATTTTTTAAATAATTTAAAATAAACCTAAACTTATAGAAAAGTTGCAAATACAGTATAAAGAACTTTTTTTCCTGAACTATTTGAGAGTAAAGTGCTAATATAATGCCCCATCACTCCAAATTCTTTAGTGTGTATTTCTTCTAAGTAAGTACATTTTCTAAGTAAATGAACTTCAATATGATTATCAAAATTAGGAAATTAGCATTGACATATTATTACCATCTAATCCTCAGATCCAACTCAAATTTTGCAAATTATCCCAATAATGTCCTTTATAGCAAATGGATCCAGTTCTGAATCACACGACACATTTATTTGACTTGGCTCTTCAGTCTCCTTCAATTTGGAATGGTTCTTCAATTTTTCCTTGACTTTCATGACAATGACATTTTTATAAATTTTAGGCCAGTTATTTTGTAAAATGTCCCTCAATTTGACTTTATCTGATGTTTTCTCTTGAATAAATTTAGTTCATGGATCTTTGGCAGGAACATTACAAAAGTGATGCTATGTTGTTTTTATTGTATTCAACCAGGTGGCCCATCATTTCTAATTTGTTCCATTACTGATGTTAATTCTGATCACTTGACTAAGGTGGTGTCTGTTAAGCTCCTCAACTGTAAATTTACCATTTTTCCCTTTAAAATTAACAAGTATTTTGTGGGGAGATACTTTGAAAATAGTTAAATACTCCATTTATCATCAAACTTTCAATTTATTCATTTATTTATTTACATTAATTTGGATTCACAGTTTCTTATTTTATTCAATGGGTTATGAAGCTTTACCATAATATTTATTTTCATGCTCAAATTGTCCCTGATTTGACCAGTGGTAGCCCCACAAAGATGTCTCCTTTCTTCTTTTGATACGTCACCCTTAATAAATTTACTTGATCAGTCCTCTGCATGAAGTCATTCAGCAGCACAAAGCTGCTCCCTCCTCCATGTGTAGCCTATCATCATTTCACTGGTGCTCTGACAACACACTCCCGGCCAGTGAACTGCCTCATGAACCCTTGTAATCCTTCCCTTTTGCTCCTTCCCACTCCTCTTCCTAAGCTACCACTGATCTACTTTCTGTCTCTATAGATTAGTTTGAATTTTTTTACTTTTATGTAAATATAATCATACAATGTGCACTCTTTTACTTCTTCCATTCAGCATAAGTAGTTTAAGATTCACCCAAGTTGTCACATCACTGGTTTATTCCTTTTTATTGCTGAGCAGTATTCTATTGTATGGATATACCACAATTTGTTTATTCACATGTTTATAGACATTTAATTGTTTTCACTTTTTTGCTATTACAGACAAAGCCACTACAAACATTCATTTATGTGTATGTCTTTATGTGGATATATATTTCCTTTTCTCTTGTATAAACACCTTGGAATCAAATGGCTGGCTAAAATGGTGGGGTTATGTTTAACTTTCTAAGAAACTGCCAAAATCTTTTCCAAAGTGATTGTACCATTTCACCTTCCCACCAGCAGTGTATGAAAGTTCTAGTTCTCTACATCCTTGCCCATACTTTGTAAGGACAATCTTTCCAATTTCAGCCATTCTAATAGGTATGTATTGTACTTCATTGTGGTTTTAATTAGCATCTTTCTGATGATGAATGATGTTGAGTTATTTTCATATACTTATTTGCTGTCTCTATACCTTCTTAGGTGAAGCAGCTAATTAAATTTTTTTACCTAATTTTTAATTTTGAGTTTTTTGTTTTCTTATTGTTGAGTTTTGAGGTTCCTTTATATATTCTGGATAAAGGTCTGTCTTAGTTTGCCACGGCTGCTATGGCAAATACCAGAGACTGGTTGGCTTAAACAACAGGAATTTATTATTTCATGGTTTTGGAGGCTAGAAATCCAACATCATGATATTGGCAGGGCTTGCTTTCTCCTGGAGTCTGTAGCATTCCAGCACTCCTCAATCCTGTGGCAATCTCTCTCTCCTTATGTCTGCTTCTCTGGTTTCCCCTAACTTCTGGCTTCTGCTTGATGACTGTGTCTGAATTTCCTCTATTCATAAGGACTTCAGGCATATGGATTAAAGCCCACACTGATTCAATTTGGCCTCATCTAAATAGGAACCTTGAAGATCCTATTCAAAATGAATCTACACCTTAACTAATAATAACAGCTTCAAGGGTCCTATTTGCAAATAGGTTCATGCCCACAGGAACAGGGGTTAGGACTTGAACATGTGATTCAATCCCCAAAATGTCCTCTTTCAGATATATGCTGTTTTAGTTTTCTAAGCTGCTCAAAGCAGATACCATGAAATGTGTTGGCTTTAACAATGGGGATTTGTTAGCTTACAAACTTACAGATTCAGGAAGGCAATGCTTTTTTCCTGAAGATTGGCTACCGGCAATCCTGGACTCCTCTGTCACATGGCAAGGCACATGTTGGTCTCTCCCTTCTCTTCCAGGTTTCATTGCTTTCAGCTTATTGTTTCTGTGGCTTTCTTTGTCTGAATTTCATCCTCTGGAAGAGAATTAAGATCCATCATGAATGAGGCAGATCACATCCTAATATCCTTCTCACCAAAAGATCCTATTTACAATGAGTCCACATACACACAGGAAAGGATTAACTTTAAGAACATACATTTCTGGGCTACTTCTGGGGTACATGCAGCTTCAAACCACCACATATGCTTTGCAAACATTTTTTCCCAGTCTGTGGCCTTTTCATTCTCTTAACAGTATTTTTTGAAAGGCAAACATTTTAAATTTTGATAAAGCCCAATTTGTACATTTACGAATTGTTGTTTTGGTGTTATATCTAAGAAATCATGCCTAACCTAAGGTCATAAATATTTTTTTCCTATATTTTCTTCCAGAAGTTTAGGTTTTATATTAAGGTCTATGTTCATTTTTACTAAATTTTTGCTTATAGTGCGAAGTATGGATCAAAGTTCGATATTTTTTTGGTTTTTCTTGTATATGGATATCCCGTTGTACCAGCACCATTTATCATAAAGACCACCCTTTCTCAACTGAATTGCCTTTGTGCCTTTGTCAAATTGTACATATATATGTGGACTCTCCATTTTGTTCCTTTGATATATTTGTCTATCTTTATGCCAGTAGCACATCATTTTGATTATTGAAGCTTTATAATAATTTTTGAAAACTGGTAATGTTGGCCCTCCAACTCTGCTCTTTTTTTTTCAGAGTTGTTTTGGCTATTTTAGGTTCTTTGCATTTCCAGATGAATTTTAAAATCAGCCGATTCATTTTTACAAAGAGCCTGCTGGGATTTTAATTGGGATTGAGTTGACTCTGGGGGGGTTGGAGAGAATCGACATCTTAACAATATTGAGTTTTCTGGCCCATGAACAAGATATAAATCTCCATTTATTAGTTTCTATCAGCAATGTTTTGTAGTTCGTAGTATAAAGGTTTTTCACATCTGTTTTCAGAATTATATCTAAGTATTGCATATATTTTGATGCTATTATAAATGGTATTGCCTTTTAATTTCAATTTCTGATTGTTTGTTGCTAGCATATAAAGGAAAGCTGCATAATTCTACTCTATCTTGCCAGGAGGCACACAATGCCTTGTTTCCCATTCTTAGTGATGTTAAGATTTATCAGTGACTAGAGATAATGTTGGTATGATCCACCTACTACAAAGTTATCCATAAATCTTTTGCTAAATAATTCTGGACCTCTAATATTGCCTAGATGAATTATTTCACTAGGGGTTACAAAATGGCGATTTTCTAATTCTATCATTCTTCTTGTATTTACTAGCTGTGATTAATCTATAAAAAAGAAATTTCTTGGTCACTGATTTTGCTATCCTGAAATATAGTGTACAGGAAGATCAGTATAAATTTGATTCTTTCCTTTATTTATCATTTTTAGAAAAAACATTCATGCTCTAAAAACTCCTAAAAATGATAAATGGATTTTTATTTTTGGATTATCATGATGAACACATGGATTTATATATATTTGATGTATTTCAATTCATTTGAGCCACTATTTTTAGATGCTCAAATTCTTCTATCTATGGCCAGTTTGAGCTCCTTCAAATTGGCTCCTGTGTGCTTCCAATATGACCTCGTGGCTATTGATAACATTTTTTGCCTTCAGGCAGGACAAAATGTCTCAGAATCATCTGTACAATTCCTGCTCTAGATTTTGAATTGCCATGTCTATAAGGAAACCTGGTTACTTTTTGAGAGAAATATTATTTAGAGATCATAAGCAGGATGCTAGGGATACTTATTATCCTGGATTGCTATTGTTTATTTTCTTTTATTTATTTATTTTTATTCTTTTCTTCTTCTTAAACAAAAATCTTAATTTAAATTTTATCATATCTGTTAATATTTTTTCCTTTATGGTTAATCCTTTTAATATCTTGTTGAAGAATGTTTCCTTCTCGGCTGTTACTAAAATACTCTCCTATATTATCTTCTGAAAGGGTTTATTGTTTTGCATTTCCTGTTTAGTGCCATGGTAAGGGTCCCAATATAATTTTTTTCAAAAATAATAGTCAATTTTTAAAAATTATTTGTTGAAAAGTCTATTCATTTCTAACTGAAATGCAGTACTAACATTGTCATAAATCAAGTATCTATATGTGTTTAGAACGGCTTCTAGGATATACATATTTTATTCTGTTGGTCTATTTACCCATCCTTGCACCAATACCATATTGTCTTAAGTTCTGTAACTTTTAATAAGTCTTAATGCAGTCAAACTGGTCTTCCAACTTCAATTGTGTCTTGACTGTTCTTGACTCTTTGCATTTTATATACATTTTAGGATCATCTTGTTAATATCTCCCCAAAACTATTGAGGTTTTGATCATATTGCATTGAAACTCTAAATTAAATTGTAGAGAATTGGTATATTTACAATATCGAGTCTTCCAATGTATGTG